>JAJJMC010014768.1:1296348-1313064 GCA_023531435.1 Papaver californicum | reverse complement strand
GAACAAAAATATTATGCCGGTGTATATTTGTAAGCAAACATTGACTATAACAGTTACTACCAAAATGGTTAGTGCAGCCATATTAGATAAACATTCGGAATTTTTTTTAATCCCAAGTGAAGGCATATCAAAACCCATGCAAATACATATCAAAGTGTACTAGTTATCTTAGATAATTGATCTTGAGATCTTGGCATTGAAGTTGTAAGATCTACTGGTAGCTTAGTAGCTACTGATAGAAGAGATAATGTAAATGAGTTTAATCTGAAAAACTCACAAGGTAACCATGGCCTTTTACTACGAAAACCCATTGATATATCATAGAGCATGAGTAGAAAACAGACCAACATTGATGATGTTGTATATACACCAATTACTGATAATGGTGAACTGTACTTATCCTGATCCACCTGTGCCATACTGACGAGATGTCGAGCTTGGAATTTATTTCCTCTAAAAGCTATGATATGTAGTTTTCATATTAAGGAATCAATAATGACATACCGATAAGAGAAGACAATTACATGAACTGGTGGTGGCATTGGCATACCAATAAGATACATGCAAACATGAAGCCAAAATTTCAACATATTTTTAATTTACAAAGAAAAAAATTAAGAAATTAGGTGAAAAGTAATTGCATTTGATGCAGACGGGGCAAGTAATAGTGGTAACACAAGTCCCTGTTGCGATACTTATAATTAGTGATAACATATTGTTGGATCTCCAACAATGGAAATACTAAAACAGAATAAGTTGTTAAGGTTAAGAAATCTAAATTGATATCACACCATGGAAAGAGCCATCTGCTCAGCAAATTGTCCTTAACACAATAGTCCGCGGGTACTCCTCAGAATGAGAGATGTTATACCCCAACAACGAAGATGTGTCCAGGATAGAACTGCCCGTTATGACTAGTATAAGCACAATATTAATCACCCTCAAACGAACTTAACAGCAAGATAGATGGAAGGGAAATAAACAATCAGTGTGCTCAAAACAAAGCAAGAAGATGGGAAAAGAAGACAGGATAGTAGCTGCTTCTGGAGTAATTTCAAATGAAGAAATTCGTTTTATTTTATAGGTTGAATAAGAGAATAACTTTGATGACAATTGAATGAAAAATCAATTTCGTGCATGAAGCATGGATATTATGTTTCAAACGGATTTAAAACGGTAAAAATATATTCTCTCTTTAATTCAGCTTAAATCTCGCAGGGTCAGACGCCCCCACATTTAAAACAAAATTTAATTTATTCAAGAAAATATATTATGTTAAAAAAAAGGTAAGTCTTGGTTAGCCAGCAGCTACGCTCGCACCCGCAACACACACTCATTCCCGCAACCGTAGCCACAGTCACACCCGCACCCACAACCGTAAAACGTAAGACGCAAGCGCACGCGCACCCGCGCCCGAGCTTGTGTGTGCGTGCTTCGGTGCAAAGCACCACAAATGTATGAAAAACATGGTTGCACCAACTAGCCCATAGCCTTAGTCCTCCCCCAACCACAAAAGTGCCTAAACCCCTAAGGGCCCTCCCTTAGAAGCAACTTTCTAGGTAATAAGGAGAAGAATCATCTTTACTTTCTCCAATGTGGGACTAAAGGTTCATTCAAAAAAATGAAAAATGAGCTAGTGTTCCTGAATGACTTCTAGGTCAGAAAGCGAGAAATACCACTTAGGAAATAGGTGTCCATAAGGTCTTGAACCTTTGCTTAGTGAGAAATTACCGGAACTACTTGATGGACAGTGAACGCGATGTCTTGAACTGCCGTCGTTTGGTGTAGTTCATTAATAACTTCCACTCGTGATATCTCTCTAGGTGCTGTCAAGTTCGTGTCGTTGTGTCCATTTTGGCCCTGGACGTATCCCATTTCTCAGAATGCTCTAGAGAATCAGCTCAATTCTCATAGGAAGCGACCCACTTCCTCATCCAGATAGGTGAATTCTATCAAGAGTGTTTACTGCTACACCTCACTTCAATCTTAAATTAAAACTATAAAACTCATTTAGACTTAATAAAAATTCATCCTTCACTTGCAGTCACACTATCACGTCTACACCATAGGGAAGGGATAGAGAATGAAATTCTATGATAGTGTTTCCTTTAACTCACCACAAATTAGTTGTCTCATTCGAAACCTTGATTTTTGGATCTCCAGTCAGCAAGGTTGAGTATCCTTCATGACAAGTTTATTTAATGAGCTTAATCCCATCCCCCTCGATGCATTACTAACTATCTCCTTGGACAAACCTTTCGTCAAAGAGTCCGCGATATTCTCCTTTGACCTCGCAAAGTCAACTGAAATAAGGCTAGTTGAGATTAGTTTTTTTAAGGAATTATGTCTTCTACGAATTATAGACTTCCCATTATACTTGTTGTGTTTAGCATTAGCTATTGCATCTTGACTATCACAATTTATAGATATAGCTGGCACATGCCTATGCCAAAGAGGGATGTCTTCTAAAAAGCATCTTAGCCAAGCGGCTTCCTCTGCTGCTTTATCTAACGCAATAAACTCTGATTCCATAGTGGATCGAGTTATACATGTATATTTTGGAACTCTTCCAAGATACACAGCCGCATGCTAGAGTGAAACCTTATCCACTCGTAGACTTAGACTTATCTGATTCTGATATCCAGTTTGCGTCACCAAATCCTTCAAAGACCGCAGGGTATCTCTCATAATTTAAACAAAAGTTTAAAGCGTACTTCAAGTACCTTAATACTCTAATAAGTGCATCTCAATGCTCCTGCCCTGGATTACAGGTATACCTACTCAACTTACTCACAACATAAGCAATGTCTGGTCTCGTACAATTCATCAAATACATCAGACTTCCTATAACACGTGAATATTACAAGCAGGTTTACACTCAAACTGGTTACATTTTCTAAGCACAGATTCAACATAATGAGATTGACTAAGAATATATCCATTAGAATTTCTTCTAATCTTCATCCCTAAGATCACATCAGCGCGGCCTAAGTCTTTCATGTCAAAGTTCTCATTTAGCATGCTCTTTGTGGAATTAATTACATCCATGTTTGTACCAAGTATAAGCATATCATCAACATACAAGCATACAATCACACATGCATCATTCACAAGCTTAGTATAAACACATTTGTCAGATTCATTGATTTTAAAACCACTAGAAATCATTACATGATCAAATTTTTCATGCCACTGTTTAGGTGCTTGTTTCAAACCATACAAAGATTTTTTCAGTTTACAAACTTTGTTTTCACAATCTTTCACTACAAATCCCTCAGGTTGGTCCATATAAATTTATTCATCTAATTCACCATTTAGAAAAGCTGTTTTTACATCCATTTGATGTATCTCTAAGTTATGAATGGAAGCAATAGCAATTAACATCCTAATGGAAGTAATTCTCGTAACAAGTGAATAAGTATCAAAGAAATCTACACCTTCTATCTTTGTATAGCCTTTAACTACTAATCTAGCTTTGTATATTTCCACAGTTCCATTTACTTTACGTTCTTTTTGAAGATCCATTTACAACCTATGGGTTTACACCCTAGAGGTAAATCTACAATCTCCCAAGTATCATTCTGTATAATGGAATCCATTTCACTAATGGCGGATTCTTTCCACCATGGAACTTCAGAAGAAGTCATGGCTTCTCTTTAAGTCTGTGAATTAGTCTCAGATAAGCATGTTATGAAGTCTGGCCCAAAATATTTTTCAGTTCTAAGTCTTTTACCTCTTCTAGGCTCAAATTCATCTTCTTCTACATGTAAAGTTTGACTCGAAGAAGGGATATCTAGGGATCAACATATATCATGCGAGATTCATATTTCAAAGGAAAAACATTTTCAAAGAACATAGCATCCCTAGATTCCATAATTGTATTCACACCAATTTCAGATATTTCAGAACTTACAACCATAAATCTATATGCAGTAGTATGTTCAGGATACCCTATGAAGACACAGTCAACAGTTTTGGGTCCTATCTTGGTTCTCTAAAGTGGAGGAATGGAAACCTTAGCCAAACACCCCCACACTTTAAAGTATGCATAAAAAGGTTGTCTAACTTTCCATAACTCATATGAAGTTTTGTCTGATCCTTTAAAAGTTACTCTGTTCAAGACATAGCAAACTGAGAGGACCCCCCCCCCCCCCCCACACACACACACACAAGTTTGCAGGGAGTCCTGAACTAATTATCATGACATTCATCATCTCCTTAAGCGTTCGGTTTTTCCGTTCATCCACACCATTAGATTGTGGTGAATAAGGAGGGGTTACTTCATGTATAATTCCATGTTCTATACAAAAATCTCTTATAGGAATTACATACTCACCACCATGGTCAGACCTAACAGTTTTAGTGGTAGCACTCATTTGGTTTTCAATTTCTAGTTTATACATCTGAAAGGCTTCTAAGGCATCATCCTTACCTTTATGTAAATATACGTGACAGTACCTTATACAATCATCTATAAAAGTGAAAAACCATTTCTTACCACCTCTAGTTTGAAATGATTCTATGTCAACTAGGTCTGAATGAATTAATTCTAAGGGTTTAGAATTTCTCTAAATATTTTTCCTATAAGATTTTTTTAGCATATTTTGATTCTACGCATATTTCACATTTATGTTCATTATCCAAACTAAATTTGGGTATGCAGCCTATGCTATCCATTTATTTCATTGACGTATAGTTTACATGTCCAAGTCTACCATGCCAAACATTTAATGACACACAAACATAAGAAGAATCAATTTTATTCATTTCAACAGAGGTTATATTAAATTTGTAGAGACCCCCAGTCTTATATCCCTTTCCTACATAATCCTTACCCTTAGTGACAATTACTTTCCCAGATTTAAATTTTTTTTAAAACCTTTATCATCTAAGACACCACAAGATACAATATTTTTGCAGATATCCAGAACATGAAGAAATTCATTCAATGTGAGAGTTTTGCCAGAAGTGAGGTTTAGCCCAACTTTGCCTTTTCCCGCAACCTGTGATGCGGACGAGTTACCCATGTAGAGTTCTCTCCTTCCCCTACCTTCTGATAGGAGGTGAACATATCTCTGTTTCCACAGACATGCTTGGTAGCACCAAAGTCTACCCACCAGTTTCTCACATTGGTTACCAAAATTGACTTCAGACACCGTGCTAGAAAACTCGTTCTTTTTGCTTTCAACCAAATTAGCATTGTTTTTTCTTATTAAAGTCCTTACCTTTTCTACAATGCATTGCCATAAGGCCAGGAATTCCGTAAACATAACACGCACCTTTAATTTTACTAATGTCAGATTTGGGTTGCAGAAACATACCTTTCTTGTGATGACCAGGCTTGCGTTTGCTGATGTTGCCCTTTTCAGTATTTGAAGACTTGTGTTCAACTACACGAGCCTTGTTGGACATGTCCCTTGCGGAAGATACGTTTTTGTCTTTGGAGCATAATAATTCTTCCACTTGAATCTTCTTACCCAAATCAACCATACTGACTTCACCAGTTTCATGTCTCAATCTTCGTTTGTATTCATACCATGAAGATGGTAATTTCTCAATCACGGCATAAACTTGAAACGTTTCATCGATCACCATACCTTCAGCAAGAATTTCATTCATAATGCGCTGAAGTTCAAGGAGTTGATCAACTATTGATTTGTCATTTGAAATTTTGTATTCCAGGAACCTGGCTAACAAAAATTTCTTACTACCAGCAGTTTCAGCTTCATATTTTGTTTCTAAAGCATCCCATAAATCAAAAGCAGTAAAGTTGTCTTTTGCATTAGAAATCATACAACACATCTTCTAAACAGTTTAGAATATGATTCTTTGCCATATAATTCTGTCTAACCCAACTTTCCAACTCTCTGTCATTTCCCGCATCATTCAAAATTTCATCAAAAGATTTCAGAACTAATTCATCTAACATATGAAAACTCAGAAAAAAAAACATTTTGGACTGCCATCTTTTGAAATCTTTTCCACCGAATTTTTCTGGTCTGTCCACATCATTTTTACCCATTGTTACAGAAGAAATAGATACTGTGTAAAGATTGTTGGATTTGCAACAATGGAAATACTAAAACAAAAGAAGTTGTTAAGGTTAAAAAATCTCTGAATTGATATCACACAATGGACAGAGCCACCTGCTCAGGAAATTGTCCTTAACACAATAGTCTGTGGGTACTCCTCAAGAATGAGAGATGTTATATCCCAACATCGGGAATGTGTCCAAGATAAAACTTCCCGTTATGACTAGTATAAGCACAATACTAATCACCCTCAAACGAACTTAACATTAAGATAGATGGAAGGGAAATAAACAAGCAGTGTGCACAAAACAAAGCAATGAGAGGGGAAAAGAAGACAACATAGTAGCTGCTTCTGGAGTAATTTCAAATGAAGAAATTCGTTTTGTTTTATAGGTAGAAGAAGAGAATAGCTTTGATGGCAATTGAATGAAAAATCAATTCCGTGCATGAAGCACGAATATTATGTTTCAAACGGATTTAAAACGGTAAAAATATATTCTCTCTTTAATTCAGCTTAAATCTCGCCGGGTCAGACACCCCCACATTTAAAACAAAATTTAATTTATTTAAGAAAATATATTCTGTTTAAAAAAAAGGTAAGTCTTGGTTGGCCCGCAGCCGCAGCTACGCCCGCACCCACGCCCGAGCACGTGCGTGCTTCGGTGCGAAGCACCACAAGTGTGTGAAAAGCATGGTTGCACCAACTAGCCCATAGCCTTAGTCCTCCCCCAACCACAAAAGTTCCTAAAACCCTAAGGGCCCTCCCTTAGAAGCAACTTTCTAGGTAATAAGGAGAGGAATCATGTTTAGTTTCTCCAGTGTGGGACTAAAGGTTCATTCACAAAAGTGAAAAATGAGCTAGTGGTCTTTAGTGACTTCTAGGTCCTAATATCCATTCCCACCAAGACCAAAAACATTTTAAATTCATTTTTCTCCAACACATATGTCATTACGTAGAATGACAGTCTTTTCAGTCCTTTTTTTGACTAACAATAACTGGTAGAAGTTAAAAATGTCAACATTGGCAGCCAGTTTAGAACTAACATTGTGGGTGTTATCACATTTGCACCTGATTGTTGAGAGTTGAGTCAGGCATAAAGAAGCTTGACCGCGAGACCCACACAAATTGACCCTGCAGAAGGGAGATTGACTGGAAGACCAACCCGTCCAGCAGAGACAAAGGACGTGCTAATATAATTCAAGTCGGAACAAGATCATTCCATTTAAGCTAGTTTACCCCGGGGAAAATACTATGAACTGTCAATTCATACTTCCAAGGAAAGAAAAATGGTCGTATTTTGTGACCAGTAAAAACTAATTCAACCGACAGAATATTGATAAAAGAAACTGGTGAATGATTAGAAATTGCTGCTTTTTTTTTCTGTATCTCAGAATACAAATGAATTGAACTTCTATTCTAATTTCTAAGAATCATGAGTACTGCTGCAAATGAAAAAACAACAAAATACTAGGTATTACACCAAAACAAAAGGCAGACAAATAGATGCTAATTCTTTCAATGCTTGCCATACAAAAAGTATTCTCTAAACTTAAATCAAAATTGATAAATAATATAAAGTGATACTTATAATTGAAATTTGAATATAAAATTGTAACAAACACCATAAAACATAAGTAACCAACCTTCAAATGAAACTTCTTTTACCGTTGGAAGCAAGGAAGAAAACTAAAAATTGAGGTTTTTCTCTAATAATACTTCAAATTTCTACCCAATTCTAAGATTGGAAATTAGAAGATTAAAGAGGCATATCTTACAAATTGTAATTTCTATCCAATTACAAATTAGAATTAACAAAATGATGGAGGCTCTTCTCTAAAGAAGGATCAAGGTTCTCTCACATCTTCTAAAGAAAACAAACTTGACTAACTAAAGTAGAGATATGGTTTTACAATATACAGTAGAGATAAAAGGATGAACAAGGAAATACCAAAAGAAAGGGGTAAAAAGGAGAACAAGATAAAGAGGATAGAAATGGTATTTCATAAATGCCACTATGCATCATCCTCCCTACTTGAGAGAATTTCGACCTCGAATTATCATATTCTTCATCCATATCATTTTCACCCTAATGTGGAACCAAGTGAATTGATGCAAATAAGAAACTCAATTATCATCTCTTGGCGAAAGCTTGTCTTGGTGATTGACGTGCTACACTGATGTATGGTCCAAAAATAAGATGAACTCATTAGCGCTTGCACTTCTTACCTTTTTGAAAACTACTCGACTCGATTTTTTCCTTTATAATTACTCACCAAGTCAAACATTTTGTGGTGATAGTCAAAGACAAACCCAAGAACCAAAGAAACACCAAGTAGGTCTCCCAAATTTGCATAGTAGCTAGTGTCATGATATTTTTCTTGAAAGGAATCCCAAATTGGATCAACATAAGTTAATTTCTAATTTCCTTTGCAAAAACTTAATAAAGAGCATGTTGTTAGGTAATATTTTTCTTTAAATTTCATTTCTTTAATCATTTTTAGATACAGCATAAGCATAACTATTGGAATCGTTAACAAGCTTGCTTACCTTTCTTCCCATGGTACAAGTAGTATGAAATGTGTCATGCCTTGTCCCTCAATCATCATCGCCAAGTCCAAGCATGGAGTATTTGTGTATTTGATAACCGGTGAGAAATTCTCTTCTATTTCTTCATTGGGTTCATTATCAAATATGGGTGGCGATGTAGGATCAAAGTTTCCATCATTACCAACCTCGCCTTCCCCAACTTGAAAAACTATTAAACTTTGGTAGAGATATTTTATAAAACACCTTGTGGGAAACTTCTTGATGCTCATACCCATCAATGAAAATTGAACTCTTTAGATCCACTTCATCTCCATGGTCATTAGAAAGTTCAAATGAATCCACATAAAGACATTTCAACTTCTTAAATTTCTCTTCTACTGATAGATGCATTTCATCAAACATCTTATTTCTCATTTTATTCAACCATTCAATCACTTGAACTTTACTTAGTTTTTCCTTATCCATTTTCATTCTTCTTTTTGATACCATAATGAAAAAAACACCGTATGATTGAAATACCCAATTTGAACAAACAATCAACCCAAAATATTTAATTATTAAACAAATAATCTCTATTAATCAATCTCTTCACCAAACCTTTCCCCAAAAAATCAAACCAAAGCTCTTGATACCAACTAATGTAAAGTGATACTTATAATTGAAATTAGACTGTAAAATTGTAACAAACACCATAAAACACAAGTAACCAACCTTCAAATGAAATTTCTTCTACCATTGGAAGCAAGGAAGAAACTAAGAATTGAGGTTCTTCTCTAATAATACTTCAAATTTCAACCCAATTCTAAGATTGGATATTAGAAGATTAAAGAGGCATATCTTACAAATTGTAATTTCTACCCAATTACAAATTGGAATAAACAAAATAATAGGGGGCTCTTCTCTAAAAAAGAATCAAGGTTCTCACACCTCTTCTAAATAAAACAAACTTGACTAACTAAAATAGAGCTAGGGTTTTACAAGATACAATAAAGATAAAAGGATGAGCAAAGACATAACAAAAAAAAAGGTAAAAAGGAAAACAACATAAATAGGATAAAAATGGTATTTGATAAATACCACTATGCATCAATAAACTTAAAACCAAAAATATCGCAATCGTTACTTCCAAACAGATGGTCTCTACTACTTAAAATTCTATTTCATTAACTAAGCAAAATAGATATCACGTTGTTATGATCAAATCAGATTTTTTATGTTTCTAAACAGCAACAACATCCAAGAAAGCTTGACCGGGATGACGTTCTAGCCAAACGTCCATGACATCCTAGCAACTATACATTTGGCAAAACATATAAACAATAAGTTTATTTGTCTTGACAATCAGTTCAATGTTGTTTACAAATAAAAACTAGATGCATACAAACTGCAAGAAAATCCTAGTTAGACAAAGACATAATCCGAAAGTATGACCAACACAAAAGTACGGGAAGACTATATTTCACGCGCTAGAACAAAACTGAGGGCATGCCAATGGAATGAGATGTGTTTCCTACCTAAGAATACATCCTTTTAGAGTGAAACACCAAAATCCTTTATATTTTAGAAGTATAAGGAAAATTATCTCCAACAGACACATATGTTAGAATATTATTATAATTCACTCATATTTATTTAATTGGTCAAATATTTTTTATTCTTTTAATTATTAGTTTCTGTTGCTTTAACTTTAATTTAATTGGTTAAGATTTTTATTTCATCTTATGAAAGAACTTCTAGAATTAGAGGCTGGACCAAAAAATGTGTAATAACAAACACACGTTTTTTTTTTACAAAAAATACATAAATCCTACATGGTTGGAAATAAAGGAACTTGATAATCTTCTGTTAGAGATGCTCTAATAAGTGGTGTGGTTACGGTTATGCTAAGGTACCCTAAAAGTTTAAGAGGTTGGTGTTCTAAATACTCACTTAGCACTTGGAAGGATATACATGGCATCATATCAGTCTATTGAGAAAGCATATATTTATCCTGCGCATATATGGACCCAAAACTCTATAATATGTGCAATATTTTTTTATAATAAGTTTAAAAATAATTTTTTGAGGACCGTAAATTTTCTAAAAAGACCATTAAATGATTAATCTACCCATTACACAGTGATAAAGGAAATCTTAGTATTAGTAAATAACTTTAATTATTTAAATTAAGTTGTTATTTTTGTAAATATTTTATTTTATTTTGTTCATTTTTTTCATGGGTCAAACCCTGTGAACTAATGGTAGGGCCTTGGGCCCATATGTAAACATTAGTTCCATCTCCATTCCCCTGCATACTCGTCCTATAATTTTGTGACATTTGCGGGTCTATGTTGTCCATGACCATGAGTATGATGTAAATACGAAAAGATTTATGGGTCTTAAGAATTATATTTGTAAGAGTTCCCATAAATAAAGGCGGGACTTGAGTGGCCACTAATTCAAATCAGTTGAATGGACAGTTTTCGACTTTGAATGAGTTAAAACTATTCTTTACTATTTATTTTGAGAACTCTACAAATCTACATTTTGCTAAGAGAAAACCAGAAGAGAAAAATCACAGAGAAATTTTTCTGAGAGAAAATTAATTTACAGATAGAGAGAAAATGTCGTGGCAAACATATGTAGATGAACACTTGATGTGTGAAACAGAAGGACATTATCTTACAGCTGCTGCAATCATTGGTCATGATGGAAGTGTTTGGGCTAGGAGTGAAAAATTTCCCGAGGTTTTCACTTTTCTTATATTTTATCCATTTTTAAGGTTTAATTTCCATCGGATATTTATTTCTATCGATGTTACCTGACACGCTGAAATACTTAATATATTTGACACTATTTTTATCGATGTTACCTGACACGCCGAAATTCTAAACATGTTTAACACTAAACTCACTAGGGCTAGTTTACATGTAATTTAGCCCTTTTATGATTGAGTTATGTTTGTTATACTGAGAATGATCGTTTGTGCACTCACTCATTTGCAGTTTAAGCCGGAGAATATTACAGGTATAATGAAAGATTTCGATGAACCAGGGCACCTTGCCCCAACTGGCTTATTCCTTGGTGGCACAAAATATATGGTAATTCAAGGAGAGCCTGGAGCTGTGATCCGTGGAAAGAAGGTGATCTATTACTTGCCTACAGTCTTTTCGACGTGATTTACAGTAGTAGGGTGGTGGTTTAACATCAAATTAAAACTTGTGTTCTCGCTTACATTTCCCATGCTTTGGTTTTGGGTCTCCTGAGTATTGCCAATATGAACATCCACTGTAGAATCTTAGACATGTTGAGGAACATGTTATATGGAGCAGGCTAGCATGTTAGGTACTTCTGTACGCGGTCATACTTGCACATGGATTCTTTTATAAACGTTATGAAAATAGATTTTCCGCACTGTGAATTATTCACTTCGGTTACATTGGAACCGCGACAAACACCAAGTTTCTATCTATAGTAAGTAGTCACCCTTTTCAAATGTTTGTTTGTCTAACAAGACGTGTTTTTATTTTGTGTTGTTATTATTTGTGAAGGGTTCGGGTGGTATCACTGTAAAAAAGACTACTCAGGCTTTGATCGTCGGTGTGTACGATGAACCAATGACTCCAGGACAATGCAACATGGTTGTGGAGAGGTTGGGGGATTACCTCGTCGAACAAGGCCTTTAGGTGGTCAATGAATTTTATAATTTCTTGGGTTTCTTTTTGTCTTTGAGATGTACTTTTTTTTAAAAAAATTTTTTTTTGTAAGTTCAAATTTTGTTGGTTTTGTCTCTAAGCTGCAAGCTTCTTCATCAATATATGCTGCCTTCATTGAATTGGCAGTGAACTTTTGTGCAGACAATATAGCCTGTTCATTTGTGAGCACAGAAAATCATCAAAAGCATCAAAAGCTAGATTTGTATATTTGGCCTTCCGAATTACCACCATATTAGCTAAAACATTGATACAAGGATACACCATACCCCATTGCTAGTAAAATCATAGCAGAAAAGATAAAACCATACCCACTGCAGATGATCTTAATTGTCCATTTCCTCGTGTATATATATATATTCTTTTTAAGTATAGAATTTACTAACGTATTAGAAAAAAATTATACGAAAATATATTATATTTAAAAAATCGTTTAGTACAATTTAATTAAGGAACGATATGGTTAAATGGTCATAGAATGTTGTTAAAATGGTTTCCTAATGGACCTTCATCCTTTGTATATCTGTTTTTGGTTATCCGTTGTATACCTGTTGTTTGGCTTCTTTTTCTATAGTTGCAATGAATATTGCATCTAGAAATTTTCCCACAGGCCACAGATGATATAAAGGTAAAATTGGTGAAGGTAATTAAAAGACAAAAAATAAAAATAAGAATTGTGCCACTTGGTCGAGCTGGCTTAACAGTTACCACTAGAATTACAAACCCATTTGTTAACTCGTCATTCTTTTTTTTGCTTCTTAACCAGTTAGGCTCAGTTGTCTTTCCCTGTTGGAAGGGGTCCATCTAGAGGTAACATTGCTAATAGAGGGTGTCAGTTTGTTTGGGGTGTACCAACTCCATTTGGTGAAGAGTGTTTTGTTTTATATGTTTTTGGTAGCCCCTTTAGGGGTTTTCCTTTAATGTCCTTTTGTGTGGATCTTGCTGCGACATGATTGTCGTATTTAGTCACCATAGCATCGAGTTAACAAATTTCAGATTTTCACACCTTTCAGGTGTTGTGATGCACTAAGGGAGAAATCTTCTGTCATCGAATATAATTACACTAGTGGATAACGTGTGACCTGTGTCATGATGACACGGTGATGGAGGTAGAGGCGATTAAAATGGATAGTTTATTGCTTAATAAAAATAATATTTTTTCGTTTTAACAAATAATATTTTATTTTTTTCTATTTAATCTATTTTTAGTTAAAGATGAAAAAGTGGAAGTTTTATTTTACTATTAGATAGATAATATTAGATAAAAATGAAAACATGAAAAAATGATTCAAGAATTACTGTCAGATATAATAGGTCTCATGATCAAATCCAATTAAACGATAATGTTTCAAGAGAAATCTTATAACTTCTCTGATAAAATGTGTGTGAGGATAAATGTCTAAGTCCATATAGGATATACATCCATTTTCTCTAAATTCTTATTCCAACCCTAATTTCTTTAATCAATGTATGAATAATACTACTCAGCAAAATAGTTATTATCACTTTTTCATTTTAACCTATTTTTACGCCAAAATGAAAAAATGATAGTAACTCTTTTCCTGAAACGGAGGGAGTATAACTTAATTTTGGGTTGACATCATCTAAGTGAATATCTAGTCAGTTTTTACTTAATTAAATCACTTTAATATATTAAATAATCATATTTATCTCTAATCAAATTTAATAAAATATTAAGTTATTGAAAAAAATAATTAATACTAATTAAAAGAAGGAGCCAAATACAATACCGTTGGAGATGGATTCTTTTTCTCCCTAATTTTAAGAAAAAATAGGAAGAAGATGTCTTGTTTGTGTTGCCACATAGGAAACACACAATGACCATTGGAGAAACTCTTATGGCTGTAAATTTGGTTGTTTTGGGTGTGAAAATCTAAAATTTGTTAATTTGACTTTACCTTAATTACTTGCTTATCCCCGTACTATTATTGCTAAAGAAACAAAAGGTGTCAAAGAAAATAATAGAGGCTTTTTATAACATGTCATGTACGAAAACCTCGTTTATAAAATAACCCCGTTTTTTGGAATATTAATAAAATGCCCACAATTTGACCTTTTTCATCCAGTTTTAGGTTAACGGTCGTTAGAGCATAGGTGGCATTAAATCAGCTATTGGAAAAGACGTTAAAGCCCTTGAATCGTTTTAAAGAGGCATAGTTAGAACAATGAGTCATTGTATGCTCAACTCGTGACTCACAACTTGTGCAGAGCACGTGCTACCATTAGTGGTCTTCTTTCTTCATCTTCAACCTTCATCATCTTCAAAAAACATAAAATAGAAACAGTGATCTCAAAAAAAAAAACATCCACCAGCAATCAATTCTTTGACATAAACAGGTAAAGAATCAATGAAATGAACTTCTCTATTCAATTCCTTAACAGCCAAAGTAGTAGATCCTTGAGAAGAACTCATCTTCAAAACAATTACTCAAACTCAAAAAGAAAAAAAGAAAGAAAAAAACTCAATTCAAATCCAAATCAACAGAATTTAAATTCACGCAGTCTGTAATTTGGAAAATTCTTTATCCCATCGATCTCTTGGGAGGAAAAAGTAAGAACCTTTAGTTTCAAGTAATAACATTAAATCACACAGAAACCAATTAGAAGAAAGAGAAGGATTCTCAATGACTAGATCATAATAATCTTCAAATATAATCTTATACATTCACTGATTCAAAATTCTGATTACAACCCACATTGTAAAAATCAATAATAACCTTAAATGAATAAACTTTTCCCATAAATTTCAGGGATTTAATGAAATCCATTCAAATCTTTCAATGAAGGAATCGAACGAAAGGGTAGTATTGAACAAAAAGATGAGAAACCGATATGAATGGTTAAAGAGAGATTGAAAGTTGAAACTTTAGATTGTTTTTGGGTCGAAACATGTATGGGTACTAATCAACAAACAAACACAAAACCCTTGGTGATGGTGATGATGTTGCTGGTGGCGGAGCTTGAGTTGCAGAAAAAATGGAAGAAGGAGTAAGGTGAAAGAAACAAAGAGAAATGGAAAAGAAGAGGAGGCGGAAAAACCAAACCCTAGATTGTTTTCTTTGTTATAATAAAAATGGTTTTTCTTAAAGACGTGTAACAATCTGGTGAACTTAATCTTGATCCGTCGATTAATCAAACGCGTGGATGGTTGAAGATGGCATACTGATTTTCTAGAGTAATGGGTAGTTTTGTAATTGCGTCCATCAAATATCATCTCGTCAGACGATATATTGACTAAGTAAACGAGATTTTACCAATTTGGTGGGACCTGGCGGAATTACTAACGGTTGGGGCATTTTATTAAAGTTCAAAAAAACGGAGGCATTTTATTATATCGGTTGTTAATAGTCTTTCATTTTATTAAAAATCCCAAAATAATATACCATCATGTTTGTTTTTTGCTTACCTGACGTTTGATTTTTGACTCGACCCTTGACTTGGCACAAGTCAGATGTTTGATCGTTTATTTTCATAGGACCAAACCACTGATTCACATATTTCTTAATCAATTCAATCGGGTTTGAACCAAAAAACAAACGCATTAAATTAGATCCAAATAGATGATTTCAATCAAATCCAGAATATATATATATATATATATATATATATATATTCACACAACAAGTTACCTATTCTCTTTTGGCAAGTTATTTTCATACTGATTTCGTCAATACCGTTTATGTAACGAAGAACTTCACTTCTATTATTGGCTCTCATAAAGTGTTCATACTTCATGGCTTATGGTTGGAGATTTCAAAGGGCTTTTCGGATTCATGGCCGTGCGTCTAAATATAAATGACTGAACAGACAGTACTAAGCATGAGTTATGATCAAGTGATAATTTCCTAAGCAATCCAATTCATGCATGCAAGACATATTAGCGTGTATCCAGATTCTAATTTTTCCTCTATAAATACATTCACCAAATGACCTTAATCATCAAATCATCAAGTAAACCTTCTACTACTACATTCATTCCTCTACGTATCATCTGAATTCTTATCACAGAGAAAATGAGTACCGGAAAGTTTGATTTTGCTTTTGTCACGAGTCTCATGGTCTTAACCCTAGCCTTTTTAATCCATTTTTCTCAACATAAAAGTGAATAAAAACCAAAATGACCATACTTATTAGATAAAAACTCCATCTATAAGTTGAGATCTATAAAAACTCCATATTTTTTAAAAGTGATACAAAAACCCCAAATATTTTAAAATATACAAGTTACATCTATTTAATTTATAAAAATATTCAGCCTATCCTTTTATTCTTATTTCTTCTACGTATGAGCACCAAATACTTACCATCTCTCTCTCACATCACCAACACCAGAAGCACATCCTTCTCCTCGCGCACCACCACCATCAAAATTAAAACCACAACCATTTTCCGATCCTCCACCAATACCATCTTCTTCTCTTCT
>JAJJMC010014768.1:1244876-1296248 GCA_023531435.1 Papaver californicum | reverse complement strand
ATATACAAGTTACATCCATTTTATTTTTTAAGAATACCCAACCTACCCAACCTACCCTTTTATTCTTATTTCTTCTATGTATGACCACCAACTACTTACCGTCTCTCTCTTGTACCACCAACACCAGAAGCACCTTCTCCTCGCGTACCACCACCATCAAAACTAAAACCACAACCATTTCCCGATCCTCCACCAATACCATCTCATTCTCTTCGGGGGGGCGCCCCTCCCCCCCTCCCGCCACCACCACCACCACCACCAGAAGCACCTCCTTCTCCTTCTCTTTATTTTAGTTGTTGTGTAGAACCTAGGGTTTCAAATCGGTTCAAATAGAAGAAGAAAAAGAGGATATTTTTTTTCTTCGATTATGCTTCTTTAGATATCAATTTTAAAATCGAGACATTTCAAATCGATAAACCTCGTTCTCTCTTCTTCAGTGTTGTGCTTCCTGATCGTATTGCTGATGATGTTGTTCCAAATAGAGATTTTCTGTGTAGTAATAGTAACTTAATTTTGTACTTGGACGAAGAAGACCAAAGAAATTCCCAAGATCTTAATCGATTTCAAGAGGTAATAATAATAATAGGCTCCTAGTTTCATTGTTTAGTTGATTATTTATGTTTTCAATTTCGGAATTAGCTGCTAGGTATAAGATAAGATATGGACACACTTTGGATCCTAAGAAACAACTAAAGTAGTTATAGTATAATGTTTTCAGATTAGGTGTTATTTCTTAGTTCTTACAGACCTTTTCATTTGAATGTACATTTCTGATTTCTAGGTCGTTATAACTATTTTACTATCTTCTCACTTGCACATAGAGATAGGAATGTATCGAGTTGTTGCTGGTTGATTTCATGAATGGAGTAAGGGAAATTTTCTTTGTTTTTCATCAATTTGGAAGTTGTTTAAGGAAAATCATTTCTCAACTGAACAACTGGTTTTTATAAATCACGGTTTTTATAAATCACTGGGTATGTGTTATTACACTTCATGCATATTTGCTTATGTTTCTTATTCTCTTTTAATGATGTATGTGAAATAAGGTAAGTGTTCATTTGGGTATGGATGTGCCGTAACATGAATGATGAGTCTTGTAGTAGCAGATACGGTACCTTGATTTGGTTTTGAAGATTAAAGTATCCGTAAGTATGCAAATGTTAATTTGCGAATTATAAATGTAAATAGTGTCGTTTTCCATTATGAACTAATATTATTATGAACTTATGCCATTGTACTAAATAGTTAGGAATTTCATATGATATGTTGCTGGGTGAGTTTATATGCGCTAGCAGTTCTTATTCCTTTGGAATATGGTTAAATATAATTGGCATAAATGTATCTTGTAGTGGTTAGTTAGCATAATTGAATCAACTAATGTACTAGGAGAAGTCAAATTAAGTTGTATACTGGTGTCGCCAAAACCAAGTGATTGTGTAATGCATGTTCTTTGGATTTCTTTGGACTAAGGTTTTAATATTATATGTTCTGTTTTTGATTTTGATTTCTCGGTAATTTGATGTTCATAAGGTTATGTACAGAGTTGTAGTATACAACAACAATATGCATGGCCGTGAATACAATATTACCAAGTCGTCGCAATATGTGTTTTAAGTTCATTCGACATTAACACAAACGGTCGGTTTGCAAAGAAGAACATGTTCTTGCAACCGTTGGCGCATCAACGGTTTCCCTTGTGTCCATGCTATTTATTGTATCATGATGAATGAAGAAGATCCGTGTAAGTATGTCGAATTTTCCTTTACAATAAAGTTCTACCGGGAATCCTATGCAAGAGCAACTAATCCTATCCCCACAGTTGAAAAGTCTGCGATTGTGTCTCTTAAATCTGTTGTTCTTGGTCTTAATGCTCTACCACAATCAGGTCGTCCAAGGAAGAAGAAGAGAATTCGTAATACAGGTTCAGTTCCCAATAAGAAGATGAAAACTTATGGTGGATGCCATGTTTTAACTGCCATGCCATGCGCATCAAATTTGAAGTCATTTCGACTACAATTCATCGACTTTCAGTTTCAGTTTTCGTTTAGACTACTATATGTTTTAATCTACTTTTTCTGATTTATTCTTTTTTTCTATATTTTTTACAGTTAAACATGTTAATTTACTTCAGGTGTTACATGTTTGTTTAATTTTAGATTAAGTTTGTCAGAGTTGCAGGCTTTTAGAATTTGTTGGAACCAAAATAGGTTTCATAGTTTGTCACATGCTTCAGTATTTTTTTCATCTCTAATATAATGTTGGTTTCATCATTTTTTTCATCTGGAATAAGATGAAACCAAAAAAATGATGGAACTTGTTTTGGTTCCATCATTTGTTTTCATCTGGAATAAGATGAAACCAAAAAAAATGATGGAACTTTTTTTGGTTTCATTATTTTTGTTCACGTCTGTGATATGTTTGTTCAATACCTAAGGTTTAAGCCTAAGTATTCAGGCCTAAAGGTTTTAGCTTTTCTGCATTATGTTGAAACACTTTTTGGTTTTAACTTTTTTGTTTCATCAACTGAGATCTTTATAAACATAGAAACTGAGATGTTTTTATAAAAGTTCCAAGTATTTTAAACCAAATATGTCTAACAATTCCAATTGAAGTGAAATCATTACACAAGTACTTTTAAACTAAAACTAAAACTAAAAATACAATTTTTTTAATTGCAAACTAAAATTTTCAACTTTAAATTGCAACTTTGGCCTCATAGTCTGCACTTTTGTCAAGGAGGATCTTGTCGTCCATATTTGGCCTCATATTCTGCACATTTTTTTTTATATGTGCTTCAGATGAAAATTTTCCTTTTAAGAGGCTCTTCATGTAATAGCAAACATGAAAGCCACAATCATTCCTGAAATTAACAAAACAGGATCTTTAAATTGAACAAAACAAAAAAAAGGAGTGAAATGAAGAGAGTGAAGAGAAGATATCTAAAAAAAAGTTCTTTTAAAGTATTTACATATCTTACTGACAACACAAAAGGATGTTTAAAACGAATTCTTTTGATTGACTTGCCGACTCTAGTGAGAGCTTTGCAACAAGTTGTTTGAATAGTGACAAAATGGACAAGCAACAAGGGCCTTCATGTGTTGTTCCTTTTTTTGTATCAAAGCTTTTATAGCTGGTGCCTCCGCACACAAATGATGCAACGAGCACCTATTCTTTAACTATTTTTTTTTCTTGTTGTTAAACCAGAAGTAAACCACAAGCACCAATAGAATTGGTCCCAACTATAAGTGAAGATGATGAAACCAATTGCGGTTCCATCAAAATAGCCATTAAGTAAAAAATACCAACAAAATTAGTTTCAACCATACGGTGAAAATGATAAAACCAATTTCGGTTCCATCAAAATAGCCATTAAGTAAAAAAAACACCAACAAAGTTAGTTTCAACCATATGGTGGAAATGATGAAACGAATTATGGTCCCATTAAAATAGTCATTAAATTAAAAAACAACAACAAGGTTGTTTCAACCATACAGTAAAAATGATGAAACCAAAACTGAACATAATTGCCAAAACATAATTGAACCATGAATAAAATAAGGTGAAAATAAATGTAATTGAAACTTAATTATGAAATCAGTGATTTCAAAATAGATGAAACCTAAACCTAATTTATGATACAAACAGATTATAAGACATAAAACCTAATTATGGAAATTCATTGATGAAACCAAAATTGTGAAACTAAAAATCATTGATGCATGTTGATTTTCAACCATAAATTATCATCGAAGAACAATGAAACTTCGATTTACCATTTGGAGAATCTTCGACAATATTCTTAAGCTTTTTGTTGATCTTTTGATCTTTCTTTTGATCTTGTTTCTTCACTGTTTTCTAGTTTTTTTTCGATCTTTTCATCTTTCTTTTTCTCTTGTTTCTTCATAATTTTTGATTTTGTTCAGTGATTAGTTACGATTTTAGGTTAGGTTTTTATTTATTCAGTTCGTAAAATTGGTTTCAGATCTGAGATTTGTGAAATAAGAAGAATAGAGAATTGAAATTGAAATTGGTTTTAGATATGAGATTTAGATTTTTGAGTGAAGAGAAGAGAAGGTTGAAAGGGGGAAAAATACCATTACCAAGTGATAAATGAGAAGAATAAATGAGAGGTGATTATTTTCTCTCTCTGAAATTACGAAAGGATAATTTAGACAGTTAATTTCAAATGGGGTTTTTGTGAACATTTTGTTTTGTTGGATTTTTTATTGTTGGATAGTGATATCTTTAGGATTATAATCCACGGACTGTTTTTCTCCATCCCAAAACACCCCACAAGACTATCTTGCAGCTCATAATGCAGCTAGGGGAAATTTAAGTGTTGGTATAATGACTTGGGACGACAACCTCGCGACCTATGCCATGAACTATGCAAAACAGAGAGCTGGAGACTGTAAAATCATCCAGATGGACCCTATGGTGAGAACATTGCTTAGGGTAATACTTCTACCTTCACGGCAGTCGAGTTGGTAAAGCTTTGAGTTGCAGAGAAAGCCAACTACAACTATGGAGCTAATTCGTGTAACACAGGTAAAGAATGCGGGCATTACACCCAGATAGTTTGGAGAGAATCTGTTCATGTGGGTTGTACTAGAATAGTGTGCACGAACGGGGGTACGTTTGTGGTTTACGAATACGATCCTCCAGGTAACTGGGATGGAGAATATCCTTACTAATGAAGCAACTCATTTACGCTAATTGATGATCCCCTAATTAACTATGGATAGTTGGATCGAGCATCTAGCTCCGCATCCATCTGGCTAAACCAATTGTATACTGCAAATATTTTCATTTTCGTTTGTATGTTTTCTATTTATCATAATGGTTTGTTTTTGTCTTGTTAAATAAGTTCTATTATTGTGAGTACCAAAAATGAAATGCACCAAAAGAAAAATAAATATCAACTCTTGACTCGAGCCCACATCAAACTCAAGCCCAAGTTAACAGCAGCCCAGCTTGGTCCGTAACATGGAGCTTGTCATTCCCGCAGCTTGGTCCGTAAGGTCCTCGATAAGGAGCTCTTCATGGTACGAAGCTTGCACCACTTCAGCAGCAAAAGCTTGTTCAAGCCTTTCATTTCCCGCCCAAAATTAAGTTTAAATCATCCAATGGATTCGTCCGTAAGTGGTGAAGAAGTAAGCATTTGAATGGGATTGTTCCCCCAATGTCATTTGCATTTCTAACAAGAAGTGTCGCACCAATTCCCGCATAAGTCTTCATGGTCCGCAGCACAGCCCATTCCCGCAAGTCAGGACCGCAAGCCAGATCCGTGAGCCAGATTCGCAAGCCAGGACAGCAAGCCAGATCCGCGAGCCAGGTCCGTAAGCTATTTCCGAACCATCCAAGGTTGCCCGAACCATTTGCCTGCACCAGAATTGGGTTGAGACCATTTGAAAATAAGATCAATAGGGACACGTGACGGACTCCATTGACCCTTGACTTGTGATAAAATGTGTTGATGAAACATGTATCTTACTAATGTTTGAAGATAAGGGTAAGGGACATTTTTAGTAAATGTCATTTCTTTGACCCCTTTAAATACAAAATTAATGTAATAGAGGAGGGGACTTTCCCTGGAGCTAGATTTTCTTCTGCTTCATTTTCAACTTAACCCATAACACAAATAAAAACTTTAACTTTTATTACCTGTGGATGTAGGCAAATCATTGTCGAACCACGTTAAATTTTGTGTTGATTTTACTTTGATTTTTGATTTCATTTCAATTTCGATTTTGGGTTCTCTGTATCATAAAATGAGTTTAAGTTTTGGTTGTGGTGATCATGGAAAAGATTGCTACAATTTGGCGCTAGAAACAGGGATGTGTAAAGGATTTATCCTACCTATTAAAGAGATGATTTTTTTTTTTCATCTTCATTTTCAAATAAGAGCTTTGATACAGGGAGCTTGGATTTAGAAGAATGGTTTTCACCAACATAAAAGTTATGTTCTATTCTTCGACAAAAAACTTGTTTGTTCTTCTGAGAATTTAAAGCAAAGTTTTGGTTGCAACATCTAAACCTTCCTTTACAAAACCCATTTAATTAATTTTGATTTACAGTTGCAGAAGCTTGAAAAAAGATTTTTCTCTAAAAACTTTTATTCAAAACCAAGTTTGATTACAAATTTACGGTTGGAAAAGCTTGTTCTCCAAACCCATGTGAGAGATTCAGAAAACTTTAAGTAATAAAACTTCGATTTGGGAACTTTCTATAAAATTGAGAAGTTTTTCCGTGAAATCTGAAGTTCTTTTGATTTGGGTCACAAATGGTTGGTTCTGTTGCGAATTAAAAAAGAATTTCAGCTTGCTGAGATGGGTTACTGCTATTGCTAGGATTTGGGGGCACAAAAATGAGATGCAAGAAAGTCCTGTTGATAAGTTCAAATAAGTTTAAGGCTGTAAAAAAAGAGTTATTGATGTTGCCATGATATGAATGAGTCAAATTAAATGAGTGGATTGAAGTGAATTATGCAGGGAAGGAAATTATGCTTGATTGAAATTACAACCAATTTCATGTTGGAAACACCCACAGAATTGCACGTAAAATGCTTGAAGAAATGCATGAATGAGAAATTCTACATTGCAAGGTTTAGAAGGTGGAGATGATCAAGTGATTAATAGTCAAGAAAAACACAATTCATCAATGGAGAAAAAGAAGAGGAAAAATGGGTCTCGATTAGATTCTGATATTAATCAATCCAAGGATGGTAAACAGAGAAGTAAACCAAAGAAACAAAATATGTTGCAAAGTTAAAAATGTTGAAAGGCCACAGGACAAGGATTGAGAAGCTCAGAACAAGTCCAAAGATGTTTGTAACTTGGTTGTGCTATCAGATTAAAGATGTGAGTACCATTATTGAGAGTACAGTCTGCATCAGCATAATTTTCAAATGGCATTTCACGAGATTTACATCAGAGACTTCTCAAAAGTGAAGAGGACCTAGAGCAGCTGAAAGAGGATGGGATGGCAAGGATGCACCCAGCAATGATTTAGTTAGTCTTCCAACACCATGGTTTTAACCTGACTGGATGACTATCGGCAGGGCTGCTGACAGGAGAAAACGTCAACGATTGACAACAAAAAATGATTTGATAGATGATAATGAGTAGGAGAATATCCCTATTGAATTTACAGAAGGTGATGATTACACTTATGTAAAGATGACGATCATTTGTCAGCTTCAATATAAAGAAAGGATGCCCTTATTGTGGTTGAGAAAGATGGCCCTGAGCTTGTTTCAAACCTGACTAAGATCACAGGAACAGGAATTGGATTGGAGTTCCGTGAATCAGGTCTGAATTTGAATGTCAAGAATGACATGATATTGAAAGCAGGGATGGTGTTTAACGTTTCCCTTGGATTTCAAAACTTGCAAGCAAAGAAAAACAATCCAAGAAACTGATCAAGAAAGGAGTAAACCGATCTCGAAGCCCATGTTACAAAGGATCATAAATAATATAAACAGGTTTACAGCGAGAAGTGTGAATTTGCTAAAAAGCAATGGAGATTTGATAATTCTTCTCGAGATTAAGAATGAAAAACATCACTGCATACAGCTGTACATAGTAATCAGTTGCTGTCTTTGGAGAAGATAGTGAAACTCATGTCACCAGAAGCACTCCAGTATGAAACAAGAGTGAAGTTACCCCCAATAACCAAGAAACGATTATTCATAAAGATACAGGACTTCGCGTCACAACAAAGGAAGAGCATACAATTCAGTATAATTAGGTGGTGCCAACCTTTTCTGCCTTGTCTTCCTTGTATCTTTCCATCCAGTATGAGCAAGAGGATATCATGCTCCGCAAGCTTCAATCCTGCAGCACAGAGGAAGATAAGTGGTTCTATTACATTTGAACTCAAATTCTCTTTTATTGAGAACTTTCAACACTGCTACATACCTCTTGAAAACTGATTTTTCTTTTTTTCTGAAACATGTTCCTGCCCTGTTTTTCGGAGTAGTTTTGATACAGCTATAAACCCCAATAATTTTACCTACCATTTTTATGTTAAAGAGGTCTTCCCCAGCTTTATAACAATAACAAATTTTCTGAATTTCATTGAGTGATGAATTTTCAATGAGTTTTTATCTTGAAGAGTCTTAAAACTGAAGTTTTCTGACAACGTTATCATGTTCCTGTTTTTACGAGAACTTTTAACTAAGTTTTCCACCTTATCATTTTTACCTACCATTTTTATGTTAAAGAGGTCTTCCTCAGCTTTCTAACAATACCAAATTTTCTTAATTTTATTAAGTGATGAATTTTCAATGAGTTTTCTCTTGAAGAGTCTTAAAGCTGAAGTTTTCTGACAACGTTATCATGTGTTCCTGTTTTTACGAGAACTTTTAACTCAGTTTTCCACCATATCATTTTTACCTACCATTTTTATGTTAAATAGGTCTTCCCTCAGCTTTCTAACAATACCAAATTTTCTGAATTTCATTGAGTGATGAATTTTCAATGAGTTTTCTCTTGAAGAGTCTTAAAACTGAAGTTTTCTGACAACGTTATCATGTTCCTGTTTTACGAGAACTTTTAACTCAGTTTTCCACCTTATAATTTTTACCTACCATTTTCATGTTAAAGAGGTCTTCCTCATATTTCCATCAATACCAAACTTTCCGAATTCCATTGAGTGATGAATTTTCAATGAATTTTCTTTTGAAGAATCTTAAAACTGAAATTTTCTGACGACGTTTTCGTGTCCCCGTTTTCATGGGAACTTTTAGCGCAGATTTCCAACTTAATATGTTTTCTGATTATTTTTATGTGATAAAGGGATTCATCTGGTTTCAAACGAGCTATAATTTCTGAATTTTACCGCATAATGAAGCCGGTATGAATTTTTGATTAACGACACTCAAAATTGAATTTCACTTGAGAAGATGGTGGGAATCATGGAGATGCTTGATCTGTTCAAGGGTGTTGAGAGAATATCACAAGAGTTGTTGAAAGAAATAAGTAAGAAGAAGCTAATGGAGTTGGTGATGGTATTGTGCTTGACAAATTGGATGAGTGGTTCAACCAAGGGAATGAAAAACCTAGGGTTACATGGGAAGGACATCTGAAGGACATTGTGCTTATCTATAAGGAACTGTTTTATATGGGTTCAGGGCATTCTAATGACAATGTGAAGATGATTTTTCTTAAGAGTACGCACCAAGAATGCTGACAGTCTAGTGAAGGCAAAGTTCAATGATGCTCCTACGCTACAATCTCACAACGCAAGTAACGATCCGCAAGTAATGCTCCGCAAGCTTAGTCCTCATAATTACTTTCTAGAGATGAAATTTTACAATATAGTCTAGATGACAGGTTCTCACAGGCATTGGAACGTATGAGAAAATCTGCGACTAATGACACCTGACACCGAACCCGTCTCGAGATAACAAGCCCTCACAAGCATTAAAAAAATATGCGTCAAACGACGCCTAATGCAGGGCCCTTCTTGAGATGAAAAGTTCATACGCAGGCATTGGGTCGTATGTATAAATCTGCGTCAAATGACACCTGATACAGGTCCCATCTCGATTATCACTTTCAATTCTCACTTGAACAATGTGAGAGGATGCAAGATATTGCGGGGAAAGGTTCATACCACTTGTGGGATCTGGATGGTGAAGTCATTCTCTTAAGAATTATTCTTCGAAATAACCTTAAGAAAAGGGGGCAAGTTGTGAGTACCAAAAATGAAATGCACCAAAAGAGAAGCAAACATCAACTCTTGACCGCAAGCCCATATCAAACTCAAGCCCAAGTTAACAGCATCCCAGATTGGTCCGCAACATAGAGCTTGTCATTCCCGCAGCTTGGTCCGTAAGGTCCTCAATACGGAGCTCTTCATGGTCCGAAGCTTGCACAACTTCAGCAGCAAAAGCTTGTTCAAGCCTTTCATTTGCCGCCCAACATCAAGTCTAAATCATCCAATGGATTCGTCCGTAAGTGGTGAAGAAGTAAGCATTTGAATGGGATTGTTCCCGCCAATGTCATTTGCATTTTCTAACAAGAAGTGTCGCACCAATTCCCGCACAAGTCTTCATGGTCCGCAACGCAGCCCATTCCTGCAAGCCAGAACCGCAAGCCAGATCCACGAGCCAGGTCCGTAAGCCATTTTTGCACCATCCAAGCTTGCCCGAACCACTTGCCCGCACCAACCTTTACCCGCACCATCATTTGCCCGCACCAAAATTGGGTTGAGGCCATTTGAAGATAAGATCAATAGGGACACGTGGCGGACTCCATTGACACATGGAGGAATGAGGTGAATTTTCATCAACAAGTGGCAAAATGTGTTGATGAAACATGTATCTTACTAATGTTTGAGGATAAGGGTAAGGGGCATTTTTAGTAAATTTTATTTCTTTGACCCCTTTAAATACAAAATTAATGTAATAGAGGAGGGGACTTTCCCTGGAGCTAGGTTTTCTTCTGCTTCATTTTCAACTGTAACCCATAACACAAATAAAAACTTTAACTTTTATTACCCGTGGATGTAGGCAAATCATTTCCGAAACACGTTAACTTTTGTGTTGATTTTACTTTGATTTTTGATTTCATTTCAATTTCGATTTTGGGTTCTCTGTATCATAAAATGAGTTCAAGTTTTGGTTGTGGTGATCATGAAAAAGATCGCTACAATTTGGCGCTAGAAACAGGGATGTGTAAAGGATTTATCCTACCTATTAAAGAGATGATTTTTTTTTTTCATCTTCATTTTCAAATAAGAGCTTTGATACATGGAGCTTGGATTTAGAAGAATGGTTTTCACCAACATAAAAATTATGTTCTATTCTTCGACAAAAAACTTTTTTGTTCTTCTGAGAATTTGATTTAAAGCAAGTTTTGGTTGCAACATCTAAACCTTCCTTTACAAAACCCATTTAATTAATTTTGATTTACAGTTGCAGAAGCTTGAAAAAAGATTTTTATCTAAAAACTTTGATTCAAAACCAAGTTTGATTACAGATTTACGGTTGCAAAAGCTTGTTCTCCAAACCCATGTGAGATATTCAGAAAACTTTAAGTAATAAAACTTCGATTTTGGAACTTTCTATAAAATTGAGAAGTTTTTCCGTGAAATCTGAAGTTCTTTTGATTTGGGTCACAAATGGTTGGTTCTGTTGTGAATTAAGAAAGAATTTCAACTTGCTGAGATGGGTCACTGCTATTGCTAGGAGAATTGAGTTCACTTGGCTAATTTTCCAATACTCCCACTATGGAGAATTGAGTTTACCAAGCCACGTGGACAGATATATTACCTAATATACCAACTCCCATTGAAGTTTCTCTAAGTTAAAATCTAACGGTTGACACAATATTAAAATCACCATAATAGATAATTGTTGATTCAATCTGACATGGCAGCGAAATTGAATCTTAAATTAAAACACCATAATTACTAACCTTAGAAAATGTTTACGCCGTTAAAGTTCATGGCTATCTGACTTAAAAATAATTGGCAGTGAGCAGGAGTGATCCTTCTGCCTAAAAATTATGTATGATTAGCCCCATGCTATTTGTACACGACTTGCTCACATGATGAAATGCACGACAGCATGACCCAAATCTAAAGCCGTTCTCGAGAATGCCATCAATTAAGTGTCCGGATTCAGAACAACCCGAAAAACTACTCTCGTCCGCCTAAAATGCACACCCGGAATCTCCACTTTGGGCGGGAAAAGTAACTCCCGCCAAGAATCCCTCTTTTTTACACTAAATCCCATATTGTGTTCATCTCAATCCCCTTCTCGAACCATTGAATTCGTAAAATCCCTGAAATATAATTATAACAAGATTCGGCGAAGAAATTATAACCCCTAATTTCTCTCCAAAACCCCCAAAATCTCTCCATCTCAAACCTCAAAATAAAATACTATTACTCCATCTACTCTCCTTTAGACGAAGAAGTTTTAGACTCTCGTCTAGACTCCATACTGAAGAAGAAGAAAAAGAAAAGGAAAAGGGAAATGATCAAGAAATCGGAGATTTGGGAAAGAAATCAAGAAATTTGGGTTTTAGGTAAATAAAGATTTATTGTTTTGATTCTTCAGGTGATAAAATCAGGATTCTATAAAATGGAGCGGGATAATGATAATGGTTTGTGGGTGTTATTCGTGAAATTTTTGGAGAAAATGATTTTATGTGGTTTGTTTTTGGTCTTGGATTAATTAGAACTTAGGATCAAGGGGTCACTAAGGACACTAGTTCATTTTCATTATTTGTGAATGAAACCTTTAGTTCCACATAGAAGAAACTAAAGATGTTGACTCTGTATTACTAAGAAATTTACATTTAAGAGTGGTCCTTTGGGTCAACACACTTTTGTGCGAGGGAGAGGACTTAGGCAATGTGCTAGTTGGTGCAACCACACATTTCACACACGCGCGGTGCTTCGCACCGAAGCACACACGCCGTCACCGTCCGTCCGGTCGAACCCGCCCGCTCAAAAATCTAAATCTCATATCTGAAACCAATTTCAATTTCAATTCTCTATTCTTCTTATTTCGCAAATCTCAGATCTGAAACCAATTTTACGAACTGAATAAACAGAAACCTAACCTAAAATCGAAACTAATCACTGAACAAAATCAAAAATTATTTAGAAACAAGAGAAAAAGAAAGATGAAAAGATCGACAAAAAAACTAGAAAACAGTGAAGAAACAAGAGAAAAAGAAAGATCAAAAGATCAACAAAAAGCTTAAGAATATTGTCGAAGCTTCTCCAAATGGTAAATCGAAGTTTTATTGTTCTTCGATGATAATTTATGGTTGAAAATCAACATGCATTAATGATTTTTGGTTTCGCAATTTTGGTTTCATCAATGAATTTCCATAATTAGGTTTTATGTCTTATCATTTGTTTGTATCATAAACTAGGTTTAGGTTTCATCTATTTTGAAATCACTGGTTTCATAATTAGGTTTCAATTGTATTTTTTTTTTCACCTTATTTATTCACGGTCCAATTATGTTTTGGCAATTATGTTGAGTTTTGGTTTCATCGTCAACTCTGTTGGTGTTTTTTTTACTTAATGACTATTTTGATGGAACCGAAACTGGTTTCATCATTTTCACCGTATGGTTGAAACCAACTATGTTGGTATTTTTTTACTTAATGACTATTTTGATGGAAGCGAAATTGGTTTCATCATTTTCATTTATAGTTGGGACCAATTTTATTGGTGTTTTTTTTACTTAATGACTATTTTGATGGAACTGAAATTGGTTTCATCATTTTCACTTATAGTTGAGACCAATTTTGTTGGTGTTTTTTTTACTTAATGACTATTTTGATGCAACCGAAATTGGTTTTATCATTTTCATTTATAGTTGAGACCAATTTTATTGGTATTTCTGATTTACTTCCGATTTAACAACAGAAAAAAAATAGTCAAAAAACCATATAGGTACTCGTAGAAGATATATTTAAATTGGACTACTTACAGTGGTTCGGGTCATTTTAAGAAAGAAAAAACCTTTTAATGCTCAATAATCAACTTCAATTTTTTGCGAGAATGCACTTTGAAACAAAACTCTAACTTTTTTTTTTGGTAACAAAACTCTTTTCAAGTTTCCTTCGATCTACAAACAAAATGTATTGGGAGACCTGATAGATCATTGGGTCGACTCCACGTGTTTTAAGTTACTACAGGAGGCGATAGTAGGATCGCTGGTTTCACTGTTCAGCGGACACATGCGGTGCATTCACGTACATAGTATCATGTTTCATGAAAGCTGGTCTACGTACAATATATAGGCATTTACATTGGAACCTTCTCATTTGTTGGAGGAAGTGGCAGTGTAAGAAGAGTGTAAATCTCTAAATTATTTACCAATTTAATAAAGGACACTTTTGAGTTTTGTTGTTGCAATCACTTGGAGGAGTTGGGTAGTTGTGTATTTTTTTTTGTTTGAAGCATAAAAAAAATGGTTAGTTGGGTGTTTGTACATTGTTTTTAAAGAAATTTGTGAAGGATATATTTTTTGGCTTAATCTTAATTGATTACAATATATGTATTTATATACAAGAGAAGGTAACAAACTAGGAAACCTTAATAATTAGGAAACTACAACAAACTAGGAAACATAATATATATTGGTATATTCTTAGTGTAATGCCCAAGTTAGGAAACTAGGCTTAATATCTGTCCATAATACTCCCCCTCAAGTTGGAGTGTGCAGGTTACAAACACTCAACTTGTCAAGAAGATAATCAAATTGTTTTCATCCAAGCGCCTTAGTAAAGATATCAGCTAACTGGTCTTGTGTACGAACATAGTGAGTAGAAATAAGACCGTCTGTAATAGCATCCCGAATAAAATGGCAGTCCACTTCTATGTGCTTAGTACGCTCATGAAAGACTGGGTTTGCAGCAATATGAAGCGCAGCCTGACTGTCACAATAAAGCCGCATGGGAGAAGAATGTGAAACACCGAAAGATCGTAACAATCCCTTTAACCATTTGAGTTCACAAGTCGCTATTGCCATGGATCGATACTCGGCTTCCGCAGAGGACCGAGATACGGTCAATTGTTTCTTAGTTTTCCACGAGACTGGCGAAGAACCAAGAAACATAAAATAACCAGTAAGTGAACGACGAGTTAAAGGACAACTCGCCCAATCAGAATCACAAAAACCTGTCACACGCAGATCAGAATCTGTACGAAGTAAAATTCCCTGTCCAGGTTGTCCTTTCAAATAACGAACAACACGTAAAGCAGCTTCCCAATGGCGTACTCGAGGAGACTGCATAAACTGAGCCAAAGTATGCACCGAGTAACAAAGTTCAGGACGTGTAATAGTTAGATAAATAAGACGTCGTCAATCGTCTATACTGTTCAGGATCATCCATAAGCGCACTTTTATCAACCGCCAAGCCATGGTTCTGTTCTAAAGAAAAAGAAACTGGTTTGGCTCCTAATAAACCGGTCTCTGCAATAATATCAAGGGCATATTTACGTTGAGATAAGAAAATTCCTTGTGAACCACGCGCCACCTCCAAGCCCAGAAAGTACTTCAATTTTCCAAGATCCTTCATGTGAAAGCAAGTATGCAAATAACTTTTAAAAGAAGAAATCTTATCAGAGTGAGTGCCAGCAATAATCAAGTCATCAACATAAACCAGAACAGCTAGAAAAGTATCATGTCGCTTATACGTAAAAAGCGAATAATCAGAATAGGAATGAGTGAACCCATACAAAATTAAGACAGAACGAAGATTTACAAACCAATTTCTAGGTGCTTGACGAAGACCATACAAAGACTTACGCAGTCGACATACCGTACCAGGAGAAGCACCTGAAAAACCTGGCGGAAGACGCATGTAAACCTCTTCAGTGAGTTCACCATGAAGAAAAGCATTACGCACATCCATTTGATGAAGTTCCCATTGTTTAGCTGCAGCAAGTGCCAAAAGAACTCGAACGGTCACCATTTTAGCAACCAGAGCAAATGTCTCTTTATAGTCAATCCCTTCCTTTTGATTATTTCCCAAAATAACTAACCGAGTCTTGTGTCTCTCAATGGAACCATCTGAATTATATTTGATTTTATAAACCCATTTACATCCAATTGCCTTCTTTCCGGGAGGAAACTTCTCCATGCTCCATGTCCCATTAGTTTCTAAAGCATGTATTTCTTCTTTCATACCCGTCCGCCACTTCGGATTTTTAATGGCCTCAAAAAAACTAGTTGGTTCCGTTTCTGCAGTAATAGCAGCCAAAAAACGTTTGTGCGGCAAAAAGAATTTATCACAACTAACATAATGAGCTAAGGGATACGAAGTACCTGAGGACTTTGGAGGAGTGAGTGAAGGTGAAATGGGATCATGACACGGCGTAGTGTAACATCGGGCAGTGTGACAAACATAATCCTTCAAATGAACTGGTGGACGTCGAATACGCGAAGACTGTTCACACATATCGGAAATAGTCAAGATATCCGTTTCAGAATTCCCAACCTGAGCTCGCAACTCTCCCCTAGTTATCGGGGCTAAATTCTGTACAGTATCATGAACAACAGAAGCATCTGAACTGCCGACGCCTGAACTGTCCGTGTTAACCCTGCCAGAATCACGCTCTGCTGGACTGCCTGCACTGTCCATGTTGACGCCTGAACTGACCCTGCTGTCGACGCCAGAACTGACCCTGCTGTTGACGCAAGGTCTCGACGAATTCACGCCTGAACTGTCCCCATTTCCTGCTGGAAACATGCCTGAACTGTCCCAATTTCCTGCTGGAAACATGCCTGAACTGTCTCCAGTTTCTGTTGTTCCTGCCCTGTTGTTCCTGCCCTGATGAACTATCTGTTGAGAGCCTGACGCTATGGTGGACCTGCTGTTCCTGAACGCTGCACCTCCACTGAATTCAACAGGCAACGCTGAACTCAACAGACGTTCAGAATGTTGAGTGCCTGACGCTGAACTGACCCTGCTGTTCCTGTCATGTTGACCAGGTAACGCTGAGTTTAGTACTTGTTGTCTGCTTAATTGTCTCATGTTGACTGCATCAATTAAGTGAACATTATTATCGACAACTAATCCACCATTTTCTGAACGCTGATCATAATTATGAACTGATTTCAGGACAGATTCACCAAACGAAAACTCCCCCTCACTAAAACATCACGAGACACAAAAAAAATATTCTTGTCGAGATCATATAGCCGCCAACCTTTTTTACCAAACGGATATCCGACAAAGATACACTTTCTACTTCGAGGAGCAAATTTATCATTTTCTTTGACCCGAGCAAAACATAAACATCCAAAAAAACGAATCACATCGAAACTGGGACTCCGATGTAGCAACAATTCATATGGAGTCTTTCCTCCTAATACCGATGAGGGTGTACGATTAATCAGATAACCAGCATCCAACACACACTCTCCCCAAAACCGACGAGGCAAGTTTTCCTGGAACCGTAACGCTCGTGCAACATTCAAAATGTGACGATGCTTTCGTTCTACACGCCCATTCTGCTGAGGTGTACCTACACAAGAAGTCTGAAACACTATTCCACTTTCACGAAAATAATATTTCAAACATGTAAACTCGGTTCCATTATCACTACGTAAAGTTCTAATACGCGCATCAAATTGACGATCAACCATTGAACAAAAATATTTGAACACTCCTGCAACCTCAGACTTCTCAGCAAGCAAATAAATCCACACAGCTTCTAGAATAATCATCAACAATAATTAAGAAATACACTGCACCACAAGAGGACGGCACGCGATATGGACCCCATAAATCACAATGTATTAAATTAAAAATTACACCAGCTTTATTAGTACTTAAAGGAAACACAATCTCTAGTTTGTTTGGCCCGAAGACAAATCTCACACGGCTTTTTATTCTCCTTACTAACATCTGAATTTAACAAAGTTCTTACTACTCCAGACGAGGGATGACCTAAGCGCCGATGCCACATTTCTACACTGTCCTTCCGCTGCACCTTGTGTATCTGCACCGCTGTCACACCCTGCAATATATAGATCCCATTCCGATATTCACCCGCTCCAATCATCATCCTCGAGATGCAATCCTGTATGACACATAACTTATCAGTTAAGGTGATAAAATATTTAGAAGTAGTAAGAAGTTTTCCCACAGACAATAAATTGCAATTTAACATCGGAACAAACAAAACATTTGTCAGCGTAAAACGACTTCCAAAGTTTACAGTTTCTTCTTTGGTAGCCATCGTAGTATCTCCATTTGGTAATCCAATAGGACACGCCTCAATGTCTCGCACGTTAGTCAATAATTCTAAACTACCTGTTATATGATGTGATGCACCAGAATCAATTATCCAATCAATATTTATCATACCGCTAACTCTTTCGCTGGAATTCTCCACCTTTTTCTGAGTGTTCAGCATCTTCATCAAAGTACTCCATTGTTCATCAGTAAGAGAGGGAAGTGAAGCTTTATCTTCCTCAGTCACCCTAATCTCTGCCTTTGGTTCACTCATTCCTTGGACCGCATTCGCCCTAGCCTGTCCACGTCTTCTACCAGACCCACGACCGGAACAAAATCCAGCTCCATGTCCACTTCCGCGTCCTCTACCATCATTCCACCTTTCCGGGTATCCGATAAGTTTATAACAGTTTTGGACATTATGTCCAGTTTTTCCACAGTGCTTACACTGTTCAACCATATCTGTACGGTCACCGCCAATTTCTATAGCTTTAGACTGTGTGAAGAAAGCCATAGCCTCTCTCCTTTCCTCATAACTCCTCGCGACTTCGCGATGTTTTTCTTCACTAATAACCATTGCGTATACTCCATTAAGATTAGGCAATGATTCCGCGTTCAATATTGTGGAACAAACCGTTCCAAACATCGAATCATCAAGTCCCATCAGGAACTGATGCACTTGCTCGTCCTCACGTCTTTTCACCAACTGCTCTGTGATTTTACACTTGAAAACTTTACAGTAATATCGGTTCATAATTATTGATCTCTTCCCACAACATCTTCAGTCGATCGAAAAATTCTGCTACAGTCTGTCCCTGTTGTTTGCAGTTTGCTAACTCTCGCTTCAGTTGTTGAATACGTGGTACATTCGCGACCGCGAATCTCTCCTTCAAATCTGCCCAAAGATCTTTTGCATTCTCCCGATATGTAACGGTTGAACGCAAAGAGGGTTCAATGGTGTTGAAAATCCATGCTATCAACATGGAATTAATCATCCACCAATCTTCAATATCCATACTTTCATCTGCCGGTTTCACGATGGTTCCATTCAAGAAACCCATCTTTCTCTTTGCCCGTAATGCAACTCGCATCGCTTTAGCCCATTCTTCATAATTTGTTCCCTTCAATTGTACATGAGTGACAATACTTCCAGGATGATCTGCAGATGTCAACGTGTATGGTGTAATGGATGAATCCGATTTACCCTTCTCAACATCTGCATCACCAGCCATTATCAAAGATGATAACTCTAGGAACGTGGCTCTGATACCATAAAGAAATTTTTGAAGAATATATTTCTTGGCTTAATCTTAATTCATTACAATATATGTATTTATATACAGGAGAAGGTAACAAACTAGGAAACCTTAATAACTAGGAAACTACAACAAACTAGGAAACATAATATATATTGGTATATTCTTAGTATAATGCCCAAGTTAGGAAACTAGGCTTAATATCTGTCCACAATAGTTTTCATCCTTGTTACTAAACGACGATGAGATTCCTCTTTTTAATTATTTCACCAGGAGTCCCCTAGTGACTTCATGTCTATTGGTACGCGTAACAACCTATATAAAATATTATCATCGGTTCTTACTAAGAGCTTCCACAGTTATGAGTGGACTAAAGAGTAGAATCAAAAATTAAAAACTAATTTTTTTTGGTTATACTCCGCGTAAAACACAATGGTAGAAATCTAAATTTTGATCTGGCGGAAACAAAATTTACGTTTAGTGTTGGGCGCATATATAAGGTAACGTCTGTTGGATGGGTATTGGATGAGCGTGTGCTTAGTGAAACACTTGGTTGGGGCGGACGATGAATGAACGCTCGGTGAGAGATGTAACCTAGAAAAACCCCTGATGGGTAGACGCACGCGTAATGTCACGCCCAAGTGACATGCATATGTTTAAATGAACGCATGTTGGGGCGTTACATTATGGATACGCTTGTCTTTTGGGCGTAAGTTTAGTTAACGCCTGGTTAAATGTTTGTCTCGTTTGTCTCGTGCAGAGTAAGCGTGTGCAGGTTTCGGTGCGCGTTCACTTAGGCCAACGCCCGTGTTATGGAACGGTAACCTATACTAACGCTTGGAGAAGAAACGTTCATCTAGGGTTACATGTTTAGTTTCATCAGGTGGAGGCTTCTACCGTCAGTTCTTCTCTTCTTCTCTTCCGCCTACCACTTCAACTCAATTGAACCCTCCAATTAACCCTCCTCTCTTCTTCTCAACCTCTTTTCCGATTGAAAAACGGTAGCAATATCCTAGCAGTATAGAAACAAGACTTATCAAAGATAAAGGTATAAACTATTTACATGAATTTTAATGGACTTCAAAGGTTTAAATATATTTAAATTATGATTTATTCTATTATTTTGTTAATTAAATTTGTAGATATGCTTAAAAAGTAAATATATGATTATGAACAAACATATTAGGTTTTGCAAATTGTAATTTTGCAATTGGGTTTAATTCTAGGGTTTTGGAAGTTGTAAATTGGGTTTAAAAAATTGATGAGAATTAATTTATTTGAATTTAGAATTGATTAAGTTCTTGATTAATATGAGTTGGGTTGTGGTTAATTTTAAGTTCTTGATTAATTGATTTGATATGAATGTTTATGGAATTTTGGAATTATGAATGTTTATGTTCCTTTCTAATGAATGTTTATAGAATTATATAATTAGGGAATTATGAGGAATTTTTGTAGAGTTGATAATTTGATTAACGGACTATTTTGTGAATCATGAATTTTATATTTTGGATGATTTATGAATGTTTGTACATTTGATTATCTAATTAGAGGATTACTCTTTTAATTATGCAATTTGTATTTATTACCATATGAATGTTTGGAGAGTTGATTATTTGTTTAGAGGATTACTTTTTTATTGATGAAATTTGTATTTTTGTGGATTTATGGATTAATGTAGAGTTTTATATTTGTGAATTGTGAGGATTACTCTTAATTTTGAAACTTGTATGAACCGTTTGCACATATGTTGAGTAGTGTCACGACGAGATTCGTTGGTCGAAAAAAGAGGAACAAGAAAGCTAAAACTGTTGAGGATCCAGAAGTAGACCCTACTACTGAAGATATGGTCTTTTTTCTCGTGTTAGCGAACTACAATTTCGTGGAAGATGCTCAGAGTCACGCTTCAACAAATATTACATATTCAACCGATTCAAAATTCAAGTATTTACATCGTGGTTCCCTCAAATCAGTTATTCATACCTATGCAAGTATTATCAAACACAATCCTAGGGTTAAATACCTTATTGAAAAGGCAGGATGAGACCGTTTATTGACCATGATGTAGTAGATTTGCACATACATTGATTGACTATCTTGTTGAGCGTTTTTGGGATACAACAAACACTTTTCACTTTTCCTTTAGTGAGATGGGGTTCACACTGCTTGATTGGGTCATGTTGACAGGATTAAGTATTGGTGTTGGGAATAATAATTTGTATGACCCGGCCAAAAACCAATTTGAATTTGTCCAGGCGCATTTTTTTCCATAAAGATAGTGAATTTTGTAAAAGAGAACATATCCGCAAGCAGTGGGTTTCAGATGCAATTACAGTTGCATTTTTTAGCACATATTTTGATCCAGGAACGTTGGTTGCGGATAACGAGGATAGCATACTTGCTGAGAGAGTGGCCAGAGCATTTTGTATGTATGTTTTGGGATAATTTTATTTTCGAATGCCAAAATCTATATTGAGGCTGGATGGTTAGATTCTTTTGAGGATCTTAATGCAGTTGGCAATTATGACTGGGGTGGTGGTGCTTTTGCGAAATTGTATTCGAGACTTGGTGCACCTGGGAGGGGAAAAAAGTCACTAGCCGGACCCTTCCAAATATTAGAGGTAAATTTCTTAATTTTATTTATACATCCTTTAAATGTTTATATATTGGTAGTTTATTTATTTGGTTGGTTGTCTTGATGGAGTAGTTTTGGGGGTACTAATATATGACCATATGTCGACCAAAGAACCCAACGAGTGATAGTGAAGTAGTGTGGCCTAGAAGTATTCGGTGGAAGGGTACAAGAAAGAAGAGTATTTATATTGTTCGCTCTAGAACTTGTCTTAATCAGCAGACTGTAGACGATGCGACCTGGAGACCATGGGATTCCTCCATCTTAGTCCTTGACACTGATGTTGGACAGAAAACATCAGAGCTCTCAGATAAAAGGGTTATATTTCCTTGGCTAGGCACTGTGAGTTGATAATTTATTTTGATAACACTGTTCTTTATTTTCTTGGATTATTGGATAGTTTTTTTTTTTTGATAGTTACTTTCTTTGTACAACATAATGTGTACTTCGAATAACGGTGTTGGAGGCAAAACCATTATAATTTTGGCGTTCCCAGGAAACCACCTACTCGTATTGCCAACCTCAAAAATGACGAAGAAAATCAACTAAGGGAAAGTGATTTGGTCGATGCAACGGAATTAGTGCATGTTGTTACATATGATTTGTATATTGAGTATTGGCAACATGTAACTAATTTGCAGAAATATGCCACCAAATCCGATTGGGATGTCGAAACATACGGGTACGATGGTGACCGTATTAAACACAACATTGAAGAACCTGATGAACATGTACCCATTCCGCCTCAATAACAATTATCATACGCAAGTATACCGCAAACCTTATTTTTTCAAGTACATAAAAATATGTGATAATGTGATTTTTTTTCTTCATAAACAGGTCAAAGCTTATGGTCTGGTCCAATAATATATCGATTTTACGCAAGAGTTTCTTAAGTTTACATAAAATGAAATGAAGGAGAGGATGGAGTTTATCATGGAAAAAGATGAAAAAATAAGGGGACTACAAAATCACAATAATAATTTACAGCAAACCAATTTTCATATGCAACAATCACCCCTTGGCTTTGGTATTTTTTCTCAAACTATGCCACCACGTGGAATACAATGGCTCAGGGATCATCATCAACAATGTCATCAGTTAATTACACATCAAAAACATCTTTGCTTCCTTGTATGCCACCACGATCAGCGCCTGGGAATCAAGATACAGATGGCTAGTCTTTCATTTGCATTGTATTGTCATTTGAACAAACATTTTTTATCTTTGATTTATCTTTTATCTGATTGGAATTGTCATTTCAAAAGATTTTTCTTATTTTAGCTTTGTCTTTTATCTGCGTTGTGTCGTCATCTTAAAAGATATTTTTAATATTTGCTTTGTCTTTTATATATTCTTTGTATTGTTATTTCAAAAAAGATTTTTAATTTTTGCTTTGTCTTTTATGTGCTTGGTCTTGTCATCTCAACCGACACTTCTTATGTTTGATGCGTCTATTCACCTGATTTGCCTCTACTCAGTTAATTTTTAAAATACTAAGAGTGTGTAGTCATATCAAAACTCAAAGACTTATGTTAATATGCCTATAAATTGAACACTCGATTCTCCAGTTATACAAACCAAAACTGCAAACATCAACAACCAATGTCATACTATGAGAATAACACTGACTATTATGCTTATTGTTCTTGTTCTTCTCCTTCTCCTTCTCCATCTTCTTCTTTCTTCCTTCTTCTTCTTCTTCTTCTTCTTCTTCTTCTTCTGGTGATTATGATAATAATTATTTGTACTCATCAGAAGAATATTTAGTTGCATTGATCCAAAATAACCAAGTAATCACTTTGGGATTGATCGTTTCAAGTATGAACTAGCCTCATACTCGGATCCAAATACCAAGAGAACGTAAGACCGGTGCAATACTTCTCTGGAAAGATTACTTTCGCAGAAACCCTACGTTTCCACCTAATGTATTTCGTAGAAGATTTAGAATGCGGCGAGAATTGTTCAACCGGGAGATGTCGTAGCTATAAATAATTATTTTGTTCAAAAAAAGATGCTTCTGGATTAACCCCTCATCAGAAAGTTACAGCAGCAATACGAATGTAAGCTTATGGATGTGCGGCCGATGCATAGATAAGTGCTTATGCATTGGAGAAACTACTGTTTTGGAAGCAACTCGTAGATTCTGTAAGACGATTGTGCATTTTTATGAGAAAAAATATTTGCGCACACCAACATAGCGTGATGTTGAACTGTTGCTTAAGGAGAACAAAGATAGGGGATTTCCAGGGATGCTGGGTAGTGTAGATTGCATGCATTGGAAATGGGATAAATGTCCATCGGCGGAATCAGGGGATTACATTGCGTACAAAGAGAGAGAAAGTATTGCATTGGAGGCAGTGGTGTCATATGTTCTCTGATTTTGGAATGCATTTTTTGGTATGCCCGGTTCAAACAATGATATTAATGTGATGAACGATTCATATATGTAAAAAATCTTATCAAAAGGAAAGCACCACCAGTGAACTTTGTGGTAAACAAACATCCATATGATATGGGATATTATCTTGGTAATGGCATATACCCAGAGATTGCTACTATTGTGATGTCTATTAAACATCCAGATTCTAAGAAAAAATAAAAAATCCAGCAATGCAAGAGGGTTTCCGAAAAGATGTAGAGCGATGCTTTGGTGTACTGCAAAATCAATTTGCCAATGTCAAGCAACCTGCAAGAATGTGGAATCCATACGTGCTTGCATATATCGTGAAAACTGTTATTATTTTACATAATATGATAGTGGAGGATGAGAGTCTACCCGGTGATTGGAAACATGAATATGATCAACGACGCAACTATGCACCAATAAATATATCGAGACAATATAGTGCTGAACTTTCGAGAATGAGAGTTGACCAACGCCGACGTGCAGTACACAACAAAGATACGCATATTCATTTGCGAATAACGTTTTCGAAACCATGCGGATAGGTTTTGTGGGTATATCTCTTCTAAACCCTCCTGAGACACCATTCGGCCGCTAAGGGAACCTAGGGGTTTAAAGGCTTGCTGCACATGCTAAGTGCAGCCACGATGCTTGCGAAAGTGAGTTTAGGATTACTTTTTAGCACTTGTATTATCAATATGCTTACTATGTTGTAAAAAATAGATTAGTCATTGGAACTCAACAAATATGTTTTTTATAAAAATTTACTTTTGCAGCGGCTCTTTTTTAGATGTCCCTATAAATTCACATCTTCTTCACTTCACTCTTCACATCTTCTTTCCTTTTAATCATAAAGGAAAACAATTTGAATTTGATGAGTGTTATCAGTTTCTAAAGACAAAGTTTCCTGACCTACTTACATCATGAAAAACCATACATTTGAAGTTGATTCCGATGAAGTCTAGGTTTGATAATAATAGGTTTTCTGGGTATATTTCTTTGTAAACCCTCACGAGACACAACTCGTTAACCAGGGTCGCTTGGTGGCTTAAAGGCTTGTTTACACATGCTAAGTGTAATCTTGTTTCATACGAAAGTGAATTAGGTTTTTAATTAACTATTGTAATATATTTTAATTATTTGTACTTTCACCTGAGCAATCTATTTTGTAATGAATAAATTAACGAAAGTATCATAAATAATCAATAACACTTATTCAGAACAACAATACATCACTAGATGCTAAGATATCTCATTTTTGCAGGAGTCGCGGTTGCACTTAGTACGTGCAACAAGCCTTTAAACCATTAGGTGTCCCCAATGGACGAGTTATGTCTCTGAGGGTTTACAAAGAAATATACCCACAAAACCTATAATCAAACCTTCAAAGAGTGGTACAACGCCCTGGATGACGATCTTAACATCTTCGAAGAACAATCAACACAAAAGGGTTGTATATTTCCATCACCATTAGGATCTCGAAATGAGGTTGATACCTAAAATATGAACCTTTCCATCTTCTCCATTCATCCAGATATCTCGCAACAACTTCGTCATAAGTTTCATTCCTAATTCTTCTTTCATTCACCTTAGCGGTTAAAGTAGAAAATTCAAGTACTTCCCTTCTTATTTTCTGAATTCGACAAAAAAGGCCTGCTCTTCCGTTTATTGGGGTTACCGGTTTCATTACAGAAGTTAACATGGATATCATGCTCATTAAACCATTCATCTGACGTTCATGACCCCTTGCTGGATAATATAATACTAAGTTTCGACAAAGAGATAAATCTTCCTCTTTGGTAAAATTATCAGGATTAATACTAAAATTATGGTAAGCCATAATCCTAAAAAGGAGAGATAAAAATAATCTTTCAATTAGGTTATTTGAAGTGTCGAAGGTTTGGTTTCGAAATGGGAACAAATGGGTATATATATGGTCTTTTTTGGATGGAAATAATTCTTCAAATTTCAATAAAAGATTAAAGCATGATATTGAAAGAAGTGACGACTCTGTTCTGTTCCAGCCTAGTGGGTAATTAATAACAGTCTATTCAATGGATGCCTAGAAACACTGTAGACGCCTAATTATGAAAAGTGTTTGGTCTGCGTGCAACGACTAAAGCATGATATAAAAAGAAGTGACGAGTCTCTTTTTTATCGAGACTGGTGGGTCCATGATAACAACCTATTTAGTGGAATCCAACCTTTCAATTATTTATTTTGTCAATCTTAAAAATTTAAAAAACTCACTTGTCAACTCATGTAGGAGACGAGTAGATATGCTAATATTTAGAGTGTCTAGTCTTTTATCGTGTTGTCATTCTGGTGTATGCAATACATTAGTTTATAAAAACCAATATCAATTATTCAGTGATCTCTTTTTACATAAATATCTGTTGATGTTAATGCGAAAAAAAGTTGGTTTAAGTTTTCATCTGACTTACTTAATTACTCGAAATTTAAAGTTTTCATTAATTCAAACAACATGTACATTGGAAGTTCAATAATATTTAAAATAACACTATTAATTCAAAAATAAACAGGAAATTAAAATATTAAACTGGAAATTTTAACCTCTTAATATGATTCAGAGAAATTAAAATATAAATCTTAAAAGTAGAAACTAAAACTGTCAATCCATTAATTAAGCTTCAGCTAATCCGAGAACGTTTTAAGCTTGATTTCTCCTTCTTTGCAAAATGTCTTCCTTTCTAAGTTCGATGTACTCTTTTGTTACGGCATCCAACCCGGAGACATCCATTATCATTATGCGAACTCGTTGTCTGCTTCTTTCTTTGCGTCAAGTTTTTCTTTCCTAGCTTGTTGATGTGTTTTTTAGTTGTGGTAAGAATGGGTTTCAAACTCTCGAACTTGTGAAGATTGGTTTTAGATTTAAAAATTAATTTTAAACTATAAAATATACTCAAAGTATGAAAATAATATTCACAAATACTGAGGTTATGAATTTCACCATTAACCACTTTTAATTGATTTTAAAAAATAATAATTCTAAACAGTTCTAGCTCAAATAAGTGACTCTAATTTTTGCCAAAGTTATATTTTTAAAATATAAATTGTAAATCATAAGCATGGCTCATCAAAAACTCTAGGTCTCAGCATAAACCATCAAATAAAATCACAATCAATTAAGAAAAATCGTAATTTCAATTAAAAATAAATGCAAAAGTCATAAAAGAATTATTAAAAATCGTAATTTCAATTAAAAATAAATGCAAAAGTCATAAAAGAATTATTAAAAATTACCAGTTCATCATGGATAAATGACTTCCTCCTTGCCTCGGTGATTTCCTTTAGCTCATTTTGCTCAAAACACCCTCAAAAGATTGGTATATAGCTCAAAAAGTGCTTGAAAGATGAAAAGAATCTAAAAGTAATGTAACATGAAATATGCAACATTTCATGGTTGTTACAGATTAACTGTTGCAATAGAGATTGAAGATAAAAGTTGCAGATGCTATGATATTCGTTGCAGATGTGGTGAAGAAACCGTTGCTGGTGAAGATAAATGTTGCAAAGACGAAGATATCCGTTGTAAATGGATGAAGAAACCATGGCTGGGAGGTTGAAGAAACCGTTGCCTTAGCCTCTGTTCTTCGTGTTCTTCAGCAGTAGCAACAACAGATTTTTCTGAATCTTTTTTCTCGAGCTTATGGCCTCTGCTAGGCCCCCTTCTCTTCCCCCTTGACTCTTGTATTTATACTACAACCCAATTAACACCCAACTCCCTCGTAATAACTTATTCAAATCTTTAATATATTCTCACATTTCTTTTTTTTCTCGGATAAGAAGATTATTTTCTCCCATGGTCCCATCTCGGTCTGTGATCTTGTTTCATTTCAAAGAAGTTATTTCCTTACGAGAATAATCTCCACCTTATTCACACTTCAAGAACGTTATCAAAAAGTAATTCCCGTGAAATATCCCTTCTATTTTTAACACGGCAACATATTTATTTTCACAAGATTTCGAGTCTCCAAACTTCTGTAAACTCTTAGTAAATAAGGAAAGAAGATTTCTTGTCTCAATTACTTGAAAATTTCCCAAAACCTCGATCACAAACATTCACGGGCGAGAATAAGAGATTCACGCCAAAAAATATTTTTTGAATTTGAAAAGGAGGGTGGGTGCCTTTATCAAAAGTATGGGTACCTTTATTACTTTTTTTGGGTGCATTTATCACTTTCGAGGGTGCCTTTAACACTTTCAAAGCTAATTTTTTCACGATTGTTTATTCTTCGAAAACACCTACCAAATAAAGAAGATATCATTATTAATACAAAAACTGAATACTAACAATATAATTATGGGATCAAATAAGACATATAAATGTATCTATCACTTGTTTTGCCGAAGACTCAGCTAGTTTTGCTGCAAACTCGGATTCTCTCTGTGCCATCTTCATTTTTATTTGTTCCCTGTAATTGGTATTGAAGTTTTGTTGCTCTTTAGTAATTATTTCTATCATTTCCTCTTGGCCACTGGATTTTGCTCTCCCTGTTTTCTTCAGTCGTTTCACCTTTTTTTTTCCCATATGATGGTTATATGTGTTAGTTATATTTCCTATTTCTTCATCGCCACTGGAATGATCTTGACTAGTTTCCTGTATTTCCCGGTCTTCCTCGCGACTCTCAGAATCTTCATCAGCTTGTGATGAATCGAAAACAACTGTCGATCGTCGTAAATATTTGATATTTTCTAACATAATTGCGTAGCGCTCTTCATGCTTAATTTTTTTTTACCACCATTAGCTTCCTTGAAAAGCTTCCTTACTTCTTCAATCTGTTATTGTTTTAAAAAAAGTTTAGTGGACGATATACGATTCGAAATAATTATTTACGGGATAAAAATTAAACGAGTACTTATCTTTATTTCAGGGCCCCATCCAGTATGGTGTTCACGTTCCACTTTCGCCTTTTTTTCAGAGTAAAACGCCACATCTTTACTTATTCCCTGAAATCGTTTCTGCATAGAGGTCCAAGTGTGCTCCGGCATTGTAGGCATGGCTTCTTGCATCCCAACTAAGATGCGAGACCATAATTTTTCTTCTGATTGATCGGATCCAACACTAGAATCTTAAATTATTGATAAATGAATTCTACACATCGTTACATCTTCAATGTAGAAAAATTTGGACCTCGTGGTTTTGGTGCCATAATTCTAACTGGTTTAAAAGACAAATATACGAAACTAGGGAATTTTTTTTATACACAAATCACATGAAATGGGTTAGTAGTATATGAAATGCTCAACCAATTCATATGTATATATGTAATACAAAAAGATAGTCGTTACAACAGTAAGAATCTCAACGGTAAATATTACAAGAGACCGTCATGTACACCACCGCCCCACACACACAGGCGTAAAATTGGTTAACGTCCATTCACATGCGTAAAATTTGTGAGCTCCTACAACAGGAGTATGTTTAGTTAACGCCTACGTCGGACGTAAGTTTCGTTAACGCCGCAACACCAGGCGTACACGAAGTGTGCGTCCAACGGGGCATCCACTTATGTGAACGCCTACACAGGCGTGATTTTGAGTTGGGTCTGATTCATAAGACGCACTGCTACCTTCACGCCTGGCATGAGACGCACACAAGCTTCATCCCGTCACGAAACACACTGCTACCTTCACACTCCACCAAATTCGATTTTGGTCTAGATTTCGGATCAGTTTTGATCCCAAACAGTAAAAAGTCTTGAATATAACCAAAATATAGTCCACTGTGATTGGTTTTGGGACGACCAAAGAGTATATTTGGATTTGATCCAGATTTTACTCGCCCCACCGTGGATGCTCTAATAGATTAAAACTGCATATATATATATATATATATATATATATATATATATATATATAATAGTACCTTCAGTCACCTTTCCAATCTTCTTTAAACAAATTTCTAACAACATCATAATTGCTCATAAAATAATACATATTTAAAAAAAATAAAAACCAAAAATGATGAAATGAGGATTAAGATAGACATGTCAAAAACATTTAATAGAGTAAATTAGGACTTCTTAATCAAGGTTATGCTGGCTTCTGGTTTGTATAAAGACTGGTATGAGAATATATCTCAATGCCTTTCTACTGCATTCATTGTAGTTCTTTAAATGATAATCTTGGAGACTATTTTGTACCAACTAGAGGTTTGAGAAAAGAAAACTCTTTTCTCCTTACCTTTTTCTTATTTGTATGGAAGTTTTCTCTTTATTACTTAGGAAAATAAAAAGCTTAAAAAAAGTCAAGGAATGAAAATAGCAAGACAATGTCAACCAGTCTCACATCTATTCTTTTTAGGTGATTGTCTGCTTTTCTCTAAAGCCAGTTTAGCAAATTGTAAAAATATAGTTACACTAATAAACTATTTTAGTAATGCCTCTTTTGTAATAGAAATAATAATAGAGTGGCAGACATTTTAGTTATATGCTGAGATAAGGGCACGCAACAATATCCAAATATTTCTATAGAAAGAAATCTCAAGTGAGAAAAAAATGGTGAAAGACAGCTCCTCTATTAACATTCTCTCATCGCTAGTAGTCCTACTGTTTTAAGTGTCCAGTGTAAGAAGTAGTACTAGTACTGCTGAAGTTACAAATTTTACTAATAATGATTTGCCTCTAAATATCATCTTTGTTGGAGGATTTCAGTGAAGAGAGGAATAAGAAATGTTAATGGAATCAGAGATGTTGGGGACAAAATGATGTTCGCCCGAAGTGACGTAATCACGTCCCGAAGCGGCGTCATCATCACGTCCCGATCCCGAAGCGATGTCATCACGTCCCGAAGCGACATCGTCCCGATCCCGAAGCGACGTCATCACATCCCGAAGCGACATCATCATCACATCCCGATCCCGAAGCGACGTCATCACGTCCCGAAGTGACGTCATCACGTCCCGAACCGACGTCATCATCACGTGCCGATCCCGAAGTGACGTCATCATTTTCCCGAAGTGACGTCATCAAGTCCGATGCCCAACTTGAACCGAACCCCAATTTGGACCGAAGCGACGTCATCATTTTCTCGTAATGACGTCATCGATCCCGATGCATCAAGTCAAGAACACGTTGCGTATCATGTTGACACATGGCGAAACGTGGTGAATCCTCTACGACACATGGCGAGCTTAGAAGAATCTCCATCGACACGTGGCGAACCTTGATGACATGTGGCGAAGGGCTTTTTAATAATTATCATCTATTTTATCCCTTATAAATACAATTTTAGAGAGAAGAAAAAGTAGACTTTTGGCCCGATTGAGGCTTCCTCTTCTTCATTCTCAACTGTAACCCAGAGATGAATAAAAACTCCAACTTCATTTCATTTTCGTCTATCTTTGATTATCATTTTTAGTTATTTTTTTCCCATGAGAAATTCGGCAGAAATAATTTGGCGCTAGAAACAGGGATATCTAATGGATTTATCCAACCTGACACACCGGAAACATCAACAATGGAGAAATCATCAGAGAAATTTGACAAACCCTTCAGCAACAGTTTTGATTTCTTCGTTTTGTTCTTAATCTTTAGATTTGAAATTTTAAAACAACGATTTGAGAAGTTATCTTCTCAAGCATTTGATTTGCAACTTTCGGTTTGAATTTATTGAGTTTTAAAACAAAGACAGTCGATTAAATTGAATCAGAATTAAATCAGATGGAAGCTTCAGAGGATTGGTGACATAGAGAAACCAGATAGAATCGTCATTTTTTCTTTCAAATCAGAAATTGTTGTTTGTCAGTTGAGTTGTTTTTGGTCTTCACAGAATCTTCTTTTTGCTTTGCAATATGCCCAGAAATGAAGCTTTGAAACCATGTTTTGAAACTAAGTTTTGTTTTTGTTTTGAAACCAAGTTTTGTTAACAGTCTTATAACCACCAAGTCATCAATTACAAACCCATCTGATTGATTTTTAAAATTTGAAGCATTAAAATTCCAAACTGATTTGGGTTAAAATTTTTATGATTATATGAAAAAAAAATCTTGTCAACAGAAATAAAGGCTTTGTTTAGATACCCATATGATAGATTTTGAGTTACAGTTGCAAGAGCTTGGAAAAGAAAAATTTCTCTAAAAACTTTCATTCAAAACCGATTTTGATTTCAGATTAACTATTACCAATCTATGTTTTACAAACCCATTCATTCAATTTTGAAAACATCTAGCATCAAAATTTCAACTTGATTTGGGATATTTTCTCATTAGTTGGATCAAATCTTCTTTATAAGTTAAGGGCTACAATTTTGATGATTAAATGAATGATTTGTATGAATGTGTATGCCTTGAATAAGTATATGATTGCAAGGAAAAAGCTGGAATGGTGTTAGGAATCACCAACATTTCCATGGAGGAATCAACAATGGAATGCACACAAGATCTTTGTGAAATTTTCCGGCTTGAAAGAAGTCGTGGTTATGAAAGTGTGATACTTTAGACATGTCAACGATAATGCTTAAAATGGTTATCTTAGCTGATCTCTTAAACCAAATGAAGGATATCTCTTATAGTGACTTTGTGAACTTGGGGATTTTATGAACTTTGATGAAAACAGTCAGTAGGGCGAGAAGGGTGAATTTCTAACTTGATTGAAGACCAAAAAACACTAGTCTCGTTTGCCCACAGCCAAGGAGAAGGGTGAAATTCTCACTTCACAACAAAACATCTTTCACATCCATCCGTTGCCGGAACCAACACAACCCGTGATGATGCTACCAGTGATGCATGAACACCACAACACTTCCAATTCATACCCAAGTTTCTTCTACTTCCAAGAATTTGAGCCTCAAAGAAATAACGATGTCTATCAATGTCAAGATAGTTAGTATAAAATGAAGCTGATCATGAAGCAATGCCATATGTGAATAAACCACCAAACCCACCAAATATGTTACTACTGCAAGGTCTCTGGAAGGCTTTAGTTGAGTACCCAGCAAATGGCGGGAAGCCCCAACTTTTGGAGAAGATTCATCAACAGATGGTGCTTCAACTTCAACCTACAGATGATGTTCATTCGCACCCTTATCTTCAATGACTTCAATGTCTGAAATAGCCAATTCTACAAATAAATCATCTCACACGGAAAATATGTTCAGGTATCGAAATCCGGCAACAATTTGTGAAGACAGAGAAAGCGCAGATGAACGTCCAAGACCAGCCCACAAACCTCGATAGTAAAAAACCAGGGGGCAAGGAAAAGCCGGGTACTTGTGGATGCATGATGCTGGGGAAAAGCATGAGAAAGTGGAGGCAATGAAGCGAGCTCAGATTACTTCAAAACCAGTTTTGATGACCACCCCCTTCGTGGTCTAATGTAAACATAAACCAAGAACAATTAACAAAACATTACTTGGCCTTCTATATGATGTCTTGATGACGTCTACTGCCACAAATTTGAAGTGGTGCTACAAATTTGATGACTTGATGACTTGATGATTTGGATCCAGAACTTGGTGACTTGATGACTTGATGTGTCCTTCACTCTCTCTTGGGTGCTGATGGTTTTCAACCATCTCATTTTCAATTCCTTTATTCTGTGTTAGAGGACTACTAAACTCACCGAGTATAGTGCCTGCTGCTATTGAAAGGATGCCCTCTACTGATGACTTCATGAAGTTAAAGTCTGCAGTCATTGGTGTTACATCTGCTTGCTTTCAACGTTATCAATGGAGGTTCACAAAGCACATCGCAAATTTTGCTGGACAAAAATGAACTTTGAGAAACACAATTTGCAGGACAAGATTTTTGTAGCAGCAATTCAGGTTCTTATTACCCTCTATTGCTGAAAAGAAGCCATTCCCAAGAGAAGCAGTTCAGGTTCTTATTACCAAGAGAAGCAAGCAAGAAGCCATTCCCACAGGCCTAGCAAGAAGCCCATTCTTGTTAGCCCATCTGCATGAAGTTTCAAGTCCGTTCCAACTGTATTGGGCTTCCCAAATAAATAGAACGAAATTTCATTTCCAATATTTGTTTCAACCAATCACAAGGTTTCCCACTTTTACTAATGGTTCAAATTAACCAATGAGAGCATCTACAATTGAAGTTTGAAGTAAAGGATGAATTAATTCCCGGTACCATTTCCCGATTGCAAGAATGAGCGCAACATTGTCCGCTCTACAAGACTGGAACGAAGCTGCAAATGAACAATAACGTCCATCTCAAACCGAAGCATCAAGCCCGGATGTAGCCAAGCCCACCAGATGATGATCTTTACATAGTTACACAATCAAAATGAAGCTACGAATGATACAGATTCCCACCACAAAATCAAGTTCAAACCGACCAATTGGGATGAACGGAAGTGGGGGGAGATTGGATGCATTTGTTTCCCGCAAAAATTTAACTTCGAAGCATCCAATCACATTGTCCGAAAGTGCTCGGCTCTTTCCCACTCCAATTGCTCCGCTTAAGTACACTTCCCGCTCAAGCATGACCGCACAAACCGTGCCCGATACGTTATGCCCGATCAACCATGCCCGATCATTTGTGCCCGATCAACTATGTGTGAAGATACCTATGAAGGAAACTTCAGAGGTGCAGCAGCTATGCAATAATGATGCACTGGGGGGGATGCTATAAAGAAATCAAAGTTTTAGCTGTGAAATGAGCTAAATACTGCACGCCAATTATGTATTTCATTTCAATAATTAATTAACGCTAAATAAATAATATTTTTCGCCAGTTATATGCCATGTACTTCTTAACATAAGGCAACAATTGATAGATACTTTAAATGGCTCATACTTCATGAAGAATATTCAGTAAATACTTTAATTTATTCCGAACTTCTTCGAAGGGCGATACTACATATACTTCGTATGAGTTGTGATATGAAATTTTCATTCATTATCTCTTATATATTTCTTGCGGCAATCTAAACGCACCTACAGGAATTATCATTCAAAAATGGATATCTCTTTCAATTTATCATTAAATATTTCTGGAAGACGATTATTTGTATATTCGAATACTTCTGATCTCCTATATAACGATTACTTCGAAATAAAATGATATTTCATCTGGATATTCCTCATGTCTTATTTAAAATACATCTCATATTTTCTTTCTATATATGCTTCTCATGTATATAGAAGAATATGGGATGTATCTTAAATAAGAAATGAGAAATGAGAAATATCTGGATGATTTTTTTCAAGTATACTTCTCATATACATTTCAGGTATATTTCTTACCGATATTTCTCCGTTCAGGAGACAAGAAAAGACTAGTGGGTGCATCCCCAACGAGGGAACCCATGTAAGAGTCTTAATAAAATGATGGGACACATTAATTTACTCCATGCCCGAGATAAATTAAGCGTGTGTTCCTACCGAGTTCCGTGGCTAGGAGACATGATAAGACTATTGGGTCACAGAACCCATGAAAGAGTCTTGATACTTGATAAGACTATTGGGTCACAGAACCTAAGTAACAGTCTTGATACAAAAAGAGTACGTTCGGGATCAACCCTGGCCCGGATTTGCTTCGTATGTGTGGGATCTCGAATGTCATAACTCAACGGAAGGAGGTGCTTCGTAGCAAAAAATTCCAACCCAGGGTTCAAAGGAATCTTGCGGTGAAAAACTAATGATCAATATATATATATATACAAAATTTTGTTTTGCAGGGACAAAAATAAAATATAAAATGACAATCCACAAGCAACATCAACCGCCACATTATGATTCGGACGAAACGAGAAGTAATTTTCTTAAGAGTTTTTCTTTAAACAACTCTCAAGAAAAGGGGGCAAGTTGTTGGAGACAAAATGATGTTCGCCCGAAGTGACGTCATCATCACGTCTCGATCCCGAAGCGACATCATCACGTCCCGAAGTGACGTCATCACGTTACGAAGCGACGTCATCATCACGTTCCGATCCCGAAGGGACGTCATCATCACGTGTCGATCCCGAAGTGACGTCATCAAATCAGATGCCCAACTTGGACCGAACCCCAATTTTGACCGAAGCGACGTCATCATTTTCCCGTAATGACGTTATCAATCCCGATGCATCAAGTCAAGAACACGTGGCGGATCCCGTTGACACATGGCGAAACGTGGTGAATCCTCTACGACACATGGCGAGCTTAGAAGAATCTCCATCGACACGTGGCGAACCTTGATGACATGTGGCGAAGGGCTTTTTAATAATTATCATCTATTTTATCCCTTATAAATACAATTTTAGAGAGAAGAAGAAGGGGACTTTTGGCCCGATGGAGGCTTCCTCTGCTTCATTCTCAACTGTAACCCAGAGATGAATAAAAACTCCAACTTCATTTCATTTTCGTCTATCTTTGATTATCATTTTTGGTTGTTTTTTGCCCATGAGAAATTCGGCTGAAACAAGAGATAAGCAAAAAAATTCTAGGTCAAGCTAAGGGCCGCAAGTATATCACGTATCCAGCTCTAAGAAAGGGAGCAGACAATTGCAAATCAAATTCATACAGCAGCCGTTTCAGGCTTCAATTGCTAAACGAACTGATTCTTTTGTATTCACTGGCTCTGCGTTGTAGTAACTTTTGTTTAGTTTGGTTACATCAAATTTTGTTTTTTTTTTGTTTATAGAATGATTGAAATCATGAAACCATGAGTGTGAAAGGTGATTTCAGATATGTGTTGATTTCTTAGAACGTACAGTACTTGACTTGGAAAATTATTTCTTCATCACTTTCATATCATTGCTAAACGAAAGAATAGGAGACAAAGAAAAGGTAGAAAATAAAAAGAAATTTATTTCTCTTCGACAAGTTATTTTCATGAGCTTTGTTGTTCCTTAATCATGCACCTTGCTAGTTGCGTACCTTGTTGTATTCTTCCATTTTTTTCTATTTCTCTGTAACTTTTGCATCACGAAGTGATCATGTTTCTTTCTTTGTTAATCGGTTACTATATCCTTAATCCAACGACAATGTCACTTTATTCCTTAATGAGATAAAGCAATATAGAACTTCTTATCGTAATAACAGTATGTAATATTTACATACTGATTTAACTTGTTACTGTGTTACATACTAAAATTGATCCATTTAGTATTTGCACAATTTTTAGAGAAAGAAAACATGAGAAATAATTATTTTTAGTATTTTTATTATCTATATTTTCCTTCATCTACCCATTACCCAACTTAACATTTGGTCTTTTCTCCTAAGGATAACAAAACATGAGAAAATGCTTGGCTGGCTCTCGTAACATTTCACATTTTCATGTCTTAAGGTCGGAGGATTCAAAGGGATTTTCGGATTCATGAACAGACACTAAAGCATAAGTTATGATCAAGTGAAAGATTTCTAAGCAATCCAGTTCATGCATGCAGCATGAAAACATATATTAGCATGTACCCAAACTCTAAATTTTCCTCTAAAAATACACTCACCGAATGACCTTAATTATCAAATCATCACCAAGTAAACCTAGTACTGCTAGTGCGACCAGTCTACCACATTCAAATACTTACCCTCTACCTATAGTCTTAATTCTTACGTACAATCAAATAATGAGTACCACAGGGTTTGATTTTGCTTTTGTCATAAGTCTCATTGTCTTAACTCTAGCCTTCTTAATCCATTTTTCTCAAGCCCAAAACACCCCACAAGACTATCTTGCAGCTCATAATGCAGCTAGAGGAAATGTAAGTGTTGGTGTGGTGACTTGGGACAACAACCTCGAAACCTATGCCATGAACTATGCAAAACAGAGAGCTGGAGACTGTAAGCTCATACATTTTGATGGACCCTATGGTGAGAACATTGCTTGGGGTAGTACTTCAACCTTCACGGCAGTTGAACTGGTAAAGCTTTGGATTGCAGAGAAACCGTCCTACAACTATGGAGCTAATACGTGTAACACAGGGAAAGAATGTGGGTATTACACCCAGATAGTTTGAAGAGAGAATCTGTTCGTATAGGTTGTGCTCGAATAGTGTGCACAAATGGGGGTACGTTTGTCAGTTTGTGGTTTGGGAATATTAAAAACGGGTCTATTGTCCAAGATTACCTAGTTTATGGTTCTAGTAGACTTGTAAAAATTAGCGATGAATGAAATGGAAATAAAAGAATTTAAATAATTATATGCCTTATTTTTATAATTATTTCTTTTTTAACTTTTTTCTCTCCAATTTAAAAAAAAATCACAAAAACACTCATAACTCTCAAAATATATATCCGATTTTAATAAAACTTATATTTTTGGAAAGGATTTTAAATTCTCTTCAAAACAAGATCCATTGTTGATATTAAATTCGAAAGTTTTTTTCTCGAAAGAAAATAACTAGGATGAAACTGGTTGCATCCTGAATTAAAATAAAAAAGAAAAATTTATTCAAAAAATAGATTGGATGAAACTGGAAGCATCCTGTTTTAAACTAAGAAAATAAAAATATTCAAATAATAACTAGGATGAAACCGATTGCATCCTGAATTAAAATAAAATTGAAAAATTTATTTAAAAAATAGCTTGGATGAAACTGGATGCATCCTGTTTTAAACTAAGAAAATAAAAATATTCGAATAATAACTAGGATGAAACTGGTTGCATCTAGTGTAATTCTTGGATGAACAAAATAAATATAGGTAAAACCGGTGTTTCTACCATCCGTTCCATATAAAAATATAAAGATCTAGCACAATCATCACCACTACCAACATTTTCAATCGTAACAAACACCACATTATTGCAAACGCCACATTCAATAGTAATAAAATACAACAAACACCACCATAACCTCCACCACAGAAATAAATAATTATCTAAATGTGCAGGATGAAACCAGATACATCATGAAAAAAACATGTTTATTTGTCAGAATATGCAGGATGTAACCAGATAAATCTTGAAGAAAACATATTTTTTTTGTCTGAATATGCAGGGTGAAACTAGTTTCATCCTGGTTTATTTTATAAAATGACCTTGCTTTTTGTACATATTTTAACAAACTTAATAGCACATCAGTATGAACAGTTTTCTCATGAGCCTCATCAACAATGACAACAAAATACCTAGAAAGAAGCGGATCCACCAATGCTTCCCTGTAAGCTGAACACCATGCGATTAAAAATGTGAACCGGCCGGCGCATGCCTGCCAATGGCCAATTTACCCCACCCACCCTCTTCATGCTTACATTCAATTGGTTGAAAAGTAGTACTAACGTATTAGTTGTTGTTCCAGCTCCTTTATCGTATTAGTATTATTCTAGATAATTTTACAATATGTACAGTCAGTCATTTCCCAGAGACAGGCGTTGAGCTAAACTAAATTATACCGTGGAAATGCAAATGTGTAAATGCCAATGAGTTAATGCGTTCATATATAAACCGGTCTAAAAGCCTAAAAGGGGCTGAAATTGATAATGAAACTACTGCATACCTTCGGGTGTTTTGAACTAATAAGGAACGTCGATAGCATTTTCAACTGGGCTTTTGTTGAGCTCCTCGATTGTCCTGTTTAATTGTAACAACCCATATATAATGAGAAAGAAACTAATGGATTGCAAAAGCAATTGGTAGTTAGTTGTCTAAAATCTGTGCAATATATATGTACCATACCTCACATCAAGATAATGTACAAGTATCAGTTTTCAAATGAGACACTAATGCATGGTTTAATCTTGACATCTCCTGAACTAAAAGATTAGAGTGTCAACAAATCATAATGAACTTACTTGTTAACAGATGAAGTTTCCTTCTGTGCATTCATTTTCAGGGAGGCGCTTCCTTATCAGAACTTCTTTCCAGCACAAGCTTCTGCAGCTTTAAATTCTTCTTCTGCGAGACCCTGTTGCCCAATAAATTGAAAATCAAAAGTTAAATGTAATAAATGATATACAGAGGAGAAGTAATATTTGTGATAAATTAGGAACAAATAGAACTTAAGTACAAAGAACCGTATTTGGAAACCATTAACACCCAATTAACAATTCATCACTCCAGCATCACCAGTAATCATAACAACCAGTTACAATAGTAGCACCACCTCAAACCCTAACCCTAGTTTTTCTACTCTAACACAGACCTCAATTGATTTTTGAATTTAAGAACCCTAATTTCTTTATGAAATCTATTAATAACAACAATACAAACCTTAATTCATCAAGCCAAGATCTTTTAGTCTACTTAATTCATCATTCAATTTATTCGTACCATAACAGTAGCCATAAAATATTTCAATGAGGGTTAACATAATGAGAATTTAGGGTTTCCAAATGGTTTAATTTCAACCACAATGATACCATAAATATCCATACTTTAAACCCTAATTGAAATCATGAAGGAAAAAATCATGAGATCCGAAATTGATTTAGCAAAGAAAAAAAGTGTTAGACAGTGAAGATGGAAGGGGAGGAGGAAAGAAGGAGGAAAACTGGAAAAGAAATAGTTAAGGAGAAAGGAAGGGTATATTGGTCACCTAATAAATAAATATTTGGATGTAATATCCATTTAAGATATTAGAAGAGTATCTTCTAAATACTTGGGTATTAGAACAGTATCTTAGTTTAGCTGCCATATAGACCCATAAAAATGGATCTATGGATTATTAAGCCAATAAACTACTGCGAATACGATCCTCCATGTAACTGGGACGGCGAATACCCTTACTAATGAAGCAACCTAATAGATCATCATTTAGGCTAATTGATGATCCCCTTATTAACTATGTTCCATTTTTTTACCTCAACTGGGAGCGTACGATGGATAGTTGGATCGAGCATCTAGCTCCATCTGGCTAAATCAATTGTATACTGCAAATATTTTCATTTTCGTTTGCATGTTTTGTACTTATTATAATGATTTGTTTTTTAGTTAAATAAGAAGGGTTGCACATGAACCGACCGGAACCGAAGAACCGGACCGGAACCGACAAAACCGTACCCCAAAAGAACCGAACCGAGGGTACAAGGTACAGGGTACGGGTACAAAAAATGGGAACCGAGTACAACCGGGTACAAGGTACAGGTACTACCCCTGTACCTGTACGCTGTACCCTGTACCTGTACCTCCCCATGATCTTTTACAAAGTTGGTTACTAAAATTTATTGTTCTTGATCTTTAATATGATTATATACTAGATGATAACTCTAATGTTGAGGAAGGTAATGTGATTTTTTTTTTTTTTTTTTTTATTTTCTTTATTAGTTATCAATTCAATCTTTAACATAATATTCATTTCTTAATGGATGTTGCAGAGTTATGCGTCCTATGCCAGCGCTAGAATCTTTTGATCCTTGAAGTTCATTAGATTCATTTTATCGAAATCTTTATTTTTTCTTGAATCTCATTATGAAACCCTTAAAACCTTTACATTCTAACTCTATATTGGTTATTCTTCTTTTTTGTGTTTATTTGATGGAACTTAATATTGTATACATTTCGTAATGAGATTGGAATGTTAGCAACACTTAAACTTTCTATCTCTTTTACTTCAACAATTTACATTTATATTTAAATTTTAGATGCAAAAAAAAAAAAAAAAAAACAGGGTACAGGGTACGTACCCGGAACCGAACCGAGGGTACAGGGTACAAGACAGGAACCGAACCCAGGGTACGGGGTACAGGGTACAGGTACAAAATTTGAGAACCGACCACGGGGAGGTACAGGTACAGGGTTTCACCAAGAACCGAACCGAACTGACCTTTGTGCACCCCTGTAAATAAGTTCTATTATAACCAAAAATACGATCACGCGTGCTGCCGTAGAAATGTTTAAACCGTTAAAGTTCGTGGGCATCTAGTATAAAAGCAATTAGCAGTACGTGGAGTTACCCTTCATTTAAAATCTATCCGTGATTAATCTCATTCTAGTTGTACACGACTTGCTCATAGGACGATGCGTACAGCGACATGGCTCAATTTAAAGCCATAAATTCTTGAGAATGCCATGATGCCATCTTCTAAGGGTCTTGGGTAACCCGAAGATCCAATAAAAAATGAAGCATCCCTTAAATATGATTTTAGCGGACAAGTAAGTATTAAAGATGGATGAAATGGAGACCAAAAATCCTAGACAATTATATCTTTTATCTTTTTTTTATTATTATTTTTTTAATCTTTTTTCTCTCCAATTTAAAAAAAAAATCATAAAAAAAATCATGAGTTCCAAAATATATTTACGAATTTAATAAAACTTATATTTTTTGAAATAGGTGATCAACAAAACAAGATTAGTTGACAGTAAATACGAAAGTTTAGCTAGGATGAAATATGTTGCATCATGATTTAAACTAAGATATACAAATTATTCGAAAAATGGCTTAGGTTGAAACTGCATCCATTTTGGCTTCAAACTAAGAGAAAAATTATTTAAAAATAGCTAGGATAAGTGGTTGCATTCTGTCTTAAAATAATATGAAAAATATTTGAGAATAACAAGGATGAATGTAGTTGCATCCTGGTGTATACTAAGATTGAAAAAATATTCGAAAAAATAGCTAAGATAAAACTGGATGTATCTTAGCTTAAACTAAAATAAGAAAATTATTCGAAAAATAATTCGAATGAATCTGGGTGCATCCTACTTAAAAACTGAGACGAACTTACATTCATCATAGTTTAAACTCTAAATTTATACCACCATCATTATCATGATCACCTATATCCATCCTTGTAAGAAAAAAATACAATTTGATTTGATTATACTTATACATGATGACCTGGATTCATCAAAGTTTAAATTAGGCATCCTTGGATGTATAAGTAAAATATGTGTTTTTATTGAATGCAACATGATACATCCTGTGTTATCCTTGGATTAGTATGAGTGTATATAGATAAACCAGGTATATATACCACCTATTCAACGTTTAAAAAAAAATCTAACATAACCACCACCACTACAAATATTTTCACCCTAACAAACAACATTTTGCTACCACTAGCGCCTTCAATAATAACAAAACACAACAAACACCACGATTGCCTTCAATATAAAAATTGATAAATATCTAAATATATCAGATGAAATCAGATATATTTTAACAAAAACATACTTCATTATTACAATATGTAGGATGAAACCAAATATATCTTGACAAAAACATATTTTTTTGTTAAAATGTGCATGATAAAAACTAGCTTCATTGTGATGTACTTGATATATCTAAGTTTAGTCCAGCATCATTTAAATATGACTACTGTGAAAAATCACAAGAGTACGTGCGTATTAGGAATTCTAGCACAAATGCCTTATGCGTTTCTAAGTGGGAGTTGGCTGACATAGTGGCATCTCTGCATATACGCAAGTCGATAACAAGGTTTTTCTAAGTGGGAGCACATAAAATCATCAATGACTTGCCGGTATACTTGTGTTCTCGATCATATCCCTTAGTCACTTATATTCTCTCACGTGTATCTTTGCTAAGAGGAAGAAGATGCATAAAAAAAAACTAACCTATTTCTTTTCAGCAAGTTATGTATAATAGTTTATTTGGATACCATTTTAATGCTGTTTTTTGATTTCTAGAAACAAAAAAATCAGAACTTAATTTGGATATATAATTTTAGAATAATTTTTGGAAGCAAAAAAGTTAACTTATTTAAAAAGAAAAATGTTTTTATTTTGACTTCTGCTTCTGGTATTCAAACACCTGTGTTGAGCTTATTATTAGACCATGCACGACCTAGAGGTGTAAAACATGCCGGCCCAGTATATCACATCCCATGAAGTCATGTGTTTGACGTGATACGTGTTGTGTTGTGCCAGAGATTTAAACGTGATGTGATGTGACATGCTAGATGACATGTTGTCTGTGCTATGTCAGAAAATAACCGTGATGTGTCGTGTTGTGATGTGTTGTACTACTATGCCGAGACACTTGTTTTATAATTTCCAAAGAAAATATTTTTTAGATATTATATATATTATTATAGAAATAAGTAAATATAACAAAAATAAAATGTTAAAAATGGGTCAGAATAAGGATGTTTTGTGAAATATACATGAAATGTGATGTGTTACACTGTTTTATTTAGTGTTTTATACATGTGATGATGTGTTTTATTAATGTGTTGTATTGTGCTTATATGTGTCGATGTACCTATTAATTTGGCACAAAACAACACCACAAGCTAACATATTGTGTTGTACCGTATCATATAACGTATTATACTGTGTTCAAATTTTAACATGTTGTGTTATGCTGTAAGCGTGCTGACACGACACATTTTACACCTCTACCTACATCTTTGCTATCTTATCTTGTATTACCGTTTTTCTATTACTTTTACATCACAAAGTGATCATATTTTCTCATTGTTAAATGGTTTCTGTTCTCATGAATCTAACTTTGTCACTTTATCCTTAAATGAGGCAAAGCAATAGAATTGAATCAGTCCTTATGAACTTCACGTATTATTCTTATCTCTCGTAACATTTTCATGTCTTAAGGTTGAAGAATTCCAAGGGCTTTTCGGATTCATGGTCTTTAAATGTGTCCATATTACTAGCTTTGGAACCAAAAAAATTGTCGGGGGAATAAATGCATGAACAGACACTAAAGCATGAGTTATGATCAAGTGATAAATTCCTAAGCAATCCAGTTTCTTTCTTTTTTCATGCATGCGAGATGTATTATCAGTACCCAAATTCTAGTTTTTCCTCTATAAATACACACCAAATGATCTTATCAAATCATCACGTAAACCCTTCTATTCCTACTACAACTAAAACTACAACCATTCCTCTACATATTATCTGAATTCTTATCACGAAGAAAATGAGTACCACAAGGTTTGATTTTGCTTTTGTCATGAGTCTCGTGGTCTCAACTCTAGCCTTCTTAATCCATTTTTCTCAAGCCCAAAACACCCCACAAGACTATCTTGCAGCTCATAATGCAGCTAGGGGAAATGTAAGTGTTGGTATGCTGACTTGGGACAACAACCTCGCAACCTATGCCACGAACTATGCAAAACTGAGAGCTGGAGACTGTAAACTCATACATTCAGATGGACCCTATGGTGAGAACATTGCTTGGGGTAGTACTTCCACCTTCACGGCAGTTGATTTGGTAAAGCTTTGGATTGACGAGAAATCGTACTACAATTATGGAGCTAATACGTGTAACACAGGGAGAGAATGTGGGCATTACACCCAGATAGTTTGGAGAGAATCTGTTCGTGTGGGTTGTGCTAGAATAGTGTGCAAGAATGGGGGTACATTTGTCGTTTGCGAATACGATCCTCCAGGTAACTGGGACGGCGAATACCCTTACTAATGAAGCAACCTGATAGGTCATCATTTTAGGCTAATTGATGATGATCCTCTAACTATGTTCCATTTTTTAACTCAACTGGGAGCATACAATGGATAGTTGGATTGAGCACCTAGCTCCCCCGTCCATCTGGCTAAACCAATTGTATACTGCAAACGTTGTTATTTTCATTTGCATGTTTTAAAGTTATAATGATTTGTTCTTTATTAAATAAGTTTTATTATAACTAAAAAGATAAAGAAATATCGTTAATTAATGTTCATTCTAAATTTAAATAATTTTATATAAAAAAAATCCCTCTTTTTATATGATTTTTTTTTTCATATAGATAGAGATAAGATTCATGAGATAAGATCCATCGTTAAAATTACTAGATATAATCTTATATCACATAGATTTTTTGTACAAATTAATAAACCTTAGACAATTTTATTCTTGTAAGCCAATTTTCTATAATTATTCAATAAATTTTTAAAATGTATAAGAACTAGATTGGTTGGTGTACGGAGTCCGTATTTCGGGGTTTAGTTCCCTATGTATGGAATCCGTAGGTTAAAATCTACCTATAGCAATCGGCGTGTCCCGATCCGTGAGTGATGTTCCAGCTCGACCCAGCCATCCGACTCAAAAACTAGTTGTACATTCTCGAGAATGCCATCATCTAAGGGTCCAGATTTACCTCGAAAAATTATTGACTACTCTCATCCGCCTAAAATGAACACCCGGAATCTCCACTTTGGGCGGGAAAGGTAACTCCTGCCAAGAATCCCGCTTTCTCACACTAAATCCCATATTGAGTTCATCTCAATTCCCCTTCTCGAACCATTGAATTCGTAAAATCCCTAATTCATATATAATCTCTAAAATATGACTATAACAAGATTCCGCGAAGAAATTAAAATCCCTAATTTCTCTCCAAAATCTCCCCATCTCAAACCCAAGAAAAAATTTTAAGCCCTAAAATCACTCAATCAGTCTCTAGTACTACTACTCCATCTACTCTCTTGAGACGAAGAAGAAGAAGAAGAAAAGGAAGAGGGAAATGATCAAGAAATAGGGGATTTAGAGAAAGAAAATCAAGAAATTTGGGTTTTAAATAAAGAAAGATTTCTTGTTTTGATTCTTGTGGTGATAAAATCAGGGTTCTTTTAAAATGGAGAGGGACGATGATAAAGGAAAGAAGAATAAAAAGAGGTTTCAGGAATTGGGAAATTTGGGTTATGGTTCTGGTGATGATGTGAAACAACAATTGACGTCTTCACGGAATGTTTTTGTTGAAGAAAGTGAGGAGGAGAGAAAGGGGGTGATTGCTATTGATTCTTCTGAAGAAGAAGACGGAAAAAGATTGGGAAATGAAGGTGGTGGTTTTGTTAATGAGAATAGAAAGTGTAGTGCAGAGGAAAAAGGGAAGGGGAATTTGAGTACGGCGATGAGTATGGAACAGAAGATGATACCAGGAGAAGGTGTAACTGCTGTGGAAATGATGCCTGAAGATGGTAATGCTCCTACTGTGGGTTCGGGTACTATTTTCGGGGAAGAGGAGGCTATTAACGCTCTTATGCATTTGTGGAATTTGTCGAAAAGTATTGAAGACGAGGAAAGAGCGATAGGAAGGGTTAGGATAAGAGCAAGAATTAGAAAAGTTAGGAAGAGATGGGACAAAGAACGAATTGCGAAAATTGCTCCTTCGTTTGCACGGGTGCAACGTGAAGAGGAGGAAGATGAGCAACCGGTTCCTGAGAATGAGGTGGTGGCAGAGCCTGTAATTGATCAAGAAGTTCAGGATCAGCCTGGTCCATTTTCTATAATTTTGAGAAGAATTAAACAGAGTGAAACTGAACCAGACATTGAATGGAAGGGCACGACTGATCCGGAAAGAAAGAGAGTGACTCCTAAGTTGGAGGATATGAGCATGAATCTTCTTGCTAAGCATGTGGAAGCACTTTCATCACTAAGAGGTGTCCCAGATGTACTTAGGAATAAACTAAGCAATGTATTGTGTGATTCTCGAAGGATGGATTCTCATTCTATGGAGCTTCTTACCAATGGTTCACCAACAGAGATTCGTGTAAAAGATTGTTCATGGTTGACTGAGGAGCAATTCAGCGAGATCCTGAAGGGGTGTGACACCCATAGTTTGATGGTATCTCTTTTAAATACTCTCTTTTTTCCTGAAATGAAATTTATAATTCCTATAGTTGATCATGTTAATATCGGTGCTAGTTTCTATTTAAAGTTCGCGGAAGGCAAACTATACCATCGCTTTATTCCTTATGTCTGAATGTGTAACCTACCTGTGTCATAGTGAATCCGCTAATATTTTATACACTTTTTGATAAGTGAATTCATGCTTCACAACTCTTCAAGAGTCAGATAGAATGGTGCTTGTTTACACTGATGTGAGACAATCCTTGCACTATGTAGTGAGTACATGTCAAGGAGATTTAAATTGTGGGGGAATTTCTAGTTTTTTTGATAGTTGGGCTTAAGTTTAGGTTTAAGCATCCTAATTTCTATTACATTTATCTGAGCATGGATTTTTTTCTTATTGGAAATCAGATCCTACAACTTGATCTATGTGGCCGTTGCTTACCTGATTATATCATGCGTTCAACCTTGGCTAAGTCACCAAATAGTTTGCCTGCATTATCATCTATATCTCTGAGGGGTGCATGCCGGCTTACAGATGGTGGTATAAAGACACTTGTCGCTTCAGCACCTTCACTATGTTCTGTCAATCTGTCAGCTTGCCCGCTTCTAAGTTCTACAAGTATCAAATATATGGCTGATGCTCTTGGGTCTGTGCTTAAAGAATTATACTTGGATGACTGCCAAAATATTGATGTGATGCAGAGTCTACCTGCATTGCAAAAGTTCGAATTTTTGGAAGTTTTGTCAATTGCTGACATAGAAACTGTTTCTGATGAATTTGTAAGTAAGTTCGTGACTGTATATGGACAGAATTTGAAGGAGCTTGATTTCTCTGATTGTCGGTAAATTCTCCTGTTTCTTACTTTTGTCACATATGCTCCTTTTTGTTTGAATAATACTTTTTGTTTGCATGTAAGATTAGGGGACAAAGATAAACTAACTGGTTAGCTGCCCAAAAGAACAAAAACTTTGTTGGATGTAAACATACATGTTATGATGATAGAAAAGTTCCCCTCACGTTTAGATCCATTATTTGCTATATTTTACCGTGAGCAATATAGTTTTAGCCTTCTGCGCAGCTTTGTTTTCCTTACATTGGACTAGTTGTTTGTTTTATTGTTTGATCATTCTTATCCGGGATTTTCACTATTGCAGTAAACTGACCGATAAATCCCTGAAAGCTGTTGGAGAACATTGTTCTACATTACAAACTCTTCATCTTGTTAACTTGCACAAACTGACAGATTCTTCACTAGGATACCTTGCCAATGGCTGTCAATTGATTCAAACCCTCAAACTTCGTGGCAATGCATTCAGGTACTCGTTATATTCTGCTAGGCATGGTTCCTATTTATTCTCCAGGTATTTGCAGCAAAATATCCAGTTAACTGCATAAGGTAGTAGTCTAGTAGTTGTTGCATAGTTGATGAAATAAAAACCTTTTCTTCCTATTAGTGATGAAGCTGTTGCCGCATTCCTTGAAGCCACGGGAGAACCCCTTACAGAATTTTCTTTAAATAAGGTTAAGAAGGTACGGCAGTAAGATTACAAGTTCTGTTTCTTTTCTTTTTGGGTTTTTTTCTTCTCACTCTTCTCTCCTCTTTGTTTACTGTTAATTTTTCCCATTCTTTCAATAGAGTGCTCCATTTAAGTTTTGTTGTTGTTGTTGTTGTCTTTTGTATTTGGTTATTCATATCTTAATATCCAAAATCTGCATTGATTGATTATTACAGGTTGGCAACCATACAGCTATTTCACTGGCGAGATGCTGCTCAAAAAACTTGCTTAGCCTGGACCTATCTTGGTGCCGCAGTTTAAAGGACTCTGCTTTAGGACTAATTGTGGAAAGCTGTTCAAATTTGAAAATTCTCAAATTGTTTGGATGCACACAGGTGTGTATTAATCATTTTCAGAGCACTTTGTCAATAATTTTCTCTATGTTTTTTGGTTGTTATCATTTTGGTTTTCTGTAGCTCAGGAATATGCTGATGAACACCTACTTCGAGTTCCTTTAAGTAATAGGACATTGTTGAAAACAAGGCTTTGAGATTTAATGGGTATGATAATTTTTGCAGATAACATCCGAATTTGTGAATGGTCACTCAAATAAATGTGTTCAGATAGTTGGATTGCAGTTGACACCAATATTAGAACATCTGAACATCCTTGGTCACCAGGAAGCAGCATTGCGTTACTCATGTGTTCCTGTCCGTACAGAATCACAAGATATTCAACGTTAATTCTTACTATTAGTTTGCTAGTGTAAACATTACACCTTATACCCCCTTAACTGAGTTACTTCATACGAAATGCTCCATCACCTTACCAAACTTCAAATACCAAATGTTAATATAAACGGATTACCTTTCTTTTTACTTGATACATGGTGAATCGAGTCAATCTTAGCACCATACTAAACATCTGTACCATCTTCTTCCAGTTTACTTCTGGTCTCTCTCCACATAGTATCTTTTGTTAGATAACAGTGTTACTAGGATGGGTGTTTTATTTTTTTTACCAATGTATTCTGTAAAACAGTTTAATGCAACTAGACTCTAACATTTTCATTCCAACTTACAGCCTCATTAGCTCACTCATACTATAAATCAGTAATCTTGTCATCTTATTCCATCTTTTTAACAGACAGTCGTGTTTGCAATTTAGAATTTGCTCATTTTGTGGATATGATATAACTGTAGAATTTCAGTGCAGCAGATGTCCCTCGTAGTTTTTTTTTCTTGTTCTGACAAATTTTCTATTGATGATTAAAAGAGGGGATACAGCCCTTGTATATAACACTTTCTTTGGAGCTTCATGGTTCTTGAAACATCTTTTCACAGGATTATGCCCAGAAAGGATCGTGTTTATTTTCTTGACTTCTTTTTCCTGTATAAGTACCTGAATTCAGTGAAACCAAGCTCTCCACATAACTTGCCGCCTTCAAATGATAACTATTTTCAATACCATTGATATTCAAAGATCTAATTTTGTCATTCTTTTCGTCGTATAAACCGAAGGAATTGTACCCAGACTGTACTAAAATCTCACCATTTTCAAAAGACCAATACAGCTTTAATCTACACGAATAGGGACTTGAAGTAATTACTTGGCTAGTGGTGAATCACTTAGTCCTAGATTGTTTTACTCCATAATTTTGCATGACCCCATACATCAACTCGAACATGATGCTCAACAGAAATTAAGCAAAGGGAATCTTCAAACACCATTATTTCTGGAAAAGGAAAATTCATAAACTTCTCGCGTCTAGTATTACATGCAACTATGGCTCTGTAGTCGGACCAATGAATAACACCATTTAGAAGCACACCAACTCCGGAATGAAACTTATCAGGGATGGGGTTGGCTTTTCTCCATAAATCGCATCCTAATGTGTATACATAAACTTCTGTCCCTACAACACATACCAACTTGTAATCATTGATTTTGGTATCGCAACCAAACCCATAAGAAGAAAAATGCGTCGGTTTTATGATTTTCTTATATTCTTTAGTTGATGGGTTCCAGAGAATCAGTATTTTACCTTTGCCTAAACAAAGCAAGCCAGTACAGGATCCAAATATTTCGATGTTATGATTTGCAACTCCAGTGGATTCCTTCACTGGATCATCCATCACAACAGCTCCTTGACACTTGCATGGTCTCGACGATCACGAGTCTCCTTGAACCGTAATCTAAAGAATAATATATTTAAATCTGCGATCATGAGTCTCTGTCTTGGTTTATTTTTGTTAAGAATAAGGTGATGATTGATAAATTTAGGACTAGAAAGTAATTTAGACCAATTCTTGGAAACGGACTTAAAACATAAGATGGATTTCACTAGTAACTTTAATAAAATCTCTTCTTGGATCTCTTCGGGAATGCTTGACACTGTTCCCCGTTGTTTCTTCTCTGCTCTTAGGGCCAAAAAATTTCATTGTGAAAGTGTAAAGTTTACCTTTGTGCTGTGGTT
>JAJJMC010014768.1:1218313-1230914 GCA_023531435.1 Papaver californicum | reverse complement strand
ATAATTAAATCACATAAAATTGAGAAAATTACCTTATCCATCATCCCTGTAAATAGACTTAGCTCATGGTGAAGAAAACTTGCTCAAAAATTGATTTCATTGCTCAAAATATCAATTACAAAGGTGAATAACGCTGTAACAGATGATTTGATACGCGTATATGCGTTACAGGAGAAGGTTCAGCTGTTACAGGAGAGTTTAAGCAACAAAGGGTTTGAAGCAATAGGCGACAGGAAAATTCAAATCAGCAACAGTTGTAAGTGTTGCTGAGTCTTCTTCTCCGGCGGTGATGGATGAAGAACAGCCGGCCGGTGCAGCAGCAGCTAGTCGGCGGTGACGGAATACTTGCCGGAATTCTCTGTTTTCTTCTCTAGGCTTTCGTGCTGATTTTTCTTGGCTTCTCTTGGTTTATATAGGTAGTAGAAACCCTAGATAGAGTTCTAAACCTAATAGAACTCTCTAAAACAACCCATAAATCTCAATCCGAATAGAAACATAATTCCGGCCATATACATGATTCCCGAGCTGATTTTACGGGATTTCTCTGCTGTTTCTCGATGGTTCTGACTTGTATGGGATATCTTCTAGCGTGTGGAACAATCTGGAAGAAAACAATCCATAAATCACTTTGAACAGCGTACACAGTTGAAACTCCGGCGATTCCCGCTGAGTTGGATCGGCCGAGTCGACTCGCTGGCTCGCTGGGTTGACTCGCCTGGTTGACCCGCTGGGTTGACCCGATCCAGCTCAGCCCGATCCAAGGGTGCCCCAATCCAAAGTGTGGGTGCCTTTAACACTTTTTGAGCCAATTTTTCCACAAATCTTTATTCTTCTAATGTACCTACAAAAGCATAAAAACACGTAATAGACGTAAAATCGAATACTAACTCACTAGAAATTAAGGTGCAAATTAGACACTAAAATGTGTCAATCAGTTTCATACTTTTTTCTGTATACAATTGGAATCAGAATTTTGTTATGTTTTTGATGTTAATTTTCAATTTTTGTTGGTGTTGTTGTTTATATTCAGTGAAACCGTTTTTGGTTTCATTCTTTTTTTCAGTATATTATTGGAATCACATTTTTGTATGTTGTTGATGTTAATTTTCAATTTTTGTTGGTGTTGTTGTTTATATACACATACAGTGAAACTTATTTTGGTTTCATACTTTTGTCTGTAGGTTATGAAATCACATTTTTGTTATGTTGTTGATGTTAATTTTCAATTTTTGTTGGTGTTGTTTGTTTATATACACGTACAGTGAAACTTATTTTGGTTTCATACTTTTTTCTGTAGGTTATGGAATCATATTTTTGCTATTTTGTTGATGTTAATATTCAAATTTTGTTGTTTGTTGTTGTTTATATTCACATACAGTGAAACTTATTTCGGTTTCATACTTTTTTCTGTAGGTTATGGAATCTGTTCTCGCTGTTATATTTCACAAAGATGATACATTATCTTTTCGTATTGGTCTACAAGCATCTGTTTGTGATTTGAAGGGTAGTATATGTTCAAGTTGGTGTCAATTCTCTTCTCTTTCTATTGAAATTTTCCACATAGTTTGTGATCAGCAAAAGGTTATCAATTCTGATTTTGATCTCCAATCGGTTGCTTTATTTACTTTGTTTAATAAGCTTCCATCTCTAGAGTTACATGTAAGGCATAGAGATGAGTCCTCTAGTTGTAGTTCAGAAATTTCAGCAATCATACTATATGAGCATCCACGAAGTTTAGGAATTCTATCTTTTGAGCATTCAACACATACAAATTTAGTTGATTATGATGTCCGTAATAAAGTTAAAGAACCGTTGAAGTCTGCGCATTTGTTCGGCCTTTGTTAAGGTTTCAATCAGGTATTTAATGAAGGTGTTCAACAAATTCGTTCTGATTTATTGAAATATCATGCAATATCTGGGTATTCATTTAAGATGACAAGGAATGAGAAGTTGAGGATTGGTGCATGTTGTTCTAAGAAGGAAGAAGATAAATGTGAATGGCATATATATGATGTTTCTGTTGATGGTGTTGAAGGTAGTCCTTTTATTATCAAGGAGTTAAATAAGAAGCATACTTGTTGTGGTGGAGTTGTAAACAGACCACATATGTCGAAGAAACTTATTAGTAGCTTGATTCTTGAAGAGATTAAACAAAATCCAAAGAAGAAGACAAAGGATATTATGAATCAGTTTACAAGAGAGTACGACTTTGACATTAGTCGTTATTATGCATATGCAGGAAAAAGGCATGCATTGAATATTACATGGGGAGAGAACGAGAAATCATTTATGTACTTGAAATGGTATACCAACAAATTGACTGAAACCAATCCTGGATCTCGTGTTGTTTTGGAAGTTGAAAATGGGACTCAAAAATTTCAGAGATTGTTTATCTTTTTCGGAGCATGCATTCGTGGATTCAATTACTTTCGTCCTTTGTTATTCCTTGATGCAGCCCATTTGAAGAGAAAATACCTTGGTCATATCATGACAGCAACAGGTCTAACCAGGAATGACGGTAATTTTCTTAAACATTCTATTTTGTTTCTTAGTTGATAAACAGGTTTGTTATTTAATCATATATAAATGAAATCTAACATCATGCTACAAACTGATGAAACCAAGTTGAAAATCAACGAAACCTTTTTTTTTACAGAAAAATATAATTGATATGTATGAAACCTTATTCGGTTCCATTGTTTTTTATATGCTGAGACATTTTTTCTACAGAAAAATGTAGTTTAAACAGATGAAACCTTTTTCGGTTTCATTGTTTTTTTATATGTTGAGACTTTTTTTTTCTGTTCTTTTTTTCAGAAATCTATCCTTTTGCTTATGATGTTGTTTCTTCGGAGAATGACGCCAACTGGAAATGGTTTTTTGGGAATTTGAAGCAAGTACTTTCTCCTATGCGCAAAAAGCTTACTTTTGTTAGTGATCGAGTTACTGGTTTGGTGAATCAAATCCCTGATGTATTCCCTGATGCTGCTCATGGTTGGTGTTATTGGAATATGAAGAACAATATCAATACATACTTGCCGAAGTCCAGTAAGGTTTATAACAATTATATGCTTGGGTTGTTTGAAAAATGTGCGTATGCTAATACATATATAAAATTTTTAGAGAACTGGGAGAATTTGTTGCAGGTCAAAAATCAGAAGTTACAAGATTATCTGAGTAGAACTCTGATTGATAAATGGGCAAGTGTTTATTTCCCGGGTCGTCGTTATGGTAGGTTGTGTTCGAATATTGCTGAGAGTTTCAATAGTTGGATCGTTGAAGAGCGAGAGAAGCCTATAGCCATTATGGTTGATGAGATCAGAGTGAAGCTTATGAATCAAATGTGTGTACGTCGTGATGAATGTGCAACATTATTGAATTGGCGAGAAACTTTATGTCCAGAGTTTGAAACTGAGTTGTACAACAACAAAATGTACGGCCGTGAATACACTGTCACCAAGTCGTCGCAATATGTGTTTGAAGTTCATTCTACATTAACACAAAAGGTCGATTTGGAAAGAAGAACATGTTCTTGCAACCGCTGGCGCATCAACGGTTTTCCTTGTGCCCACGCTATCCGATGTATCATGCTAAATAGAAGACCCGTATAAGTATGTTGAATTCTATTTTAAAGTAAAGTTCTACCGTGAATCCTATGCAAGACCAATCAATCATGTTCCCACAGTTGAAAAGCCTACGGTTGTGTCTCCAAAATCTCTTGTTCTTGGTCCTGATGGTCTACCACAACCTGGTCGTCCAAGGAAGAAGAAGAGAATTCCTAATACAGGTTCACTTCCTAATAAGTAGATGAGAACTTGTGGTAGTTGCCATGTTTTGAGTACCCATAGCCGAAGGACATGCCCTGCGCGGCAGATGTGAATCTATTTTGACAACAATTCATTGACTTTTTCATTTTCATTTTTTGTTTAAACTATTATATGTTTCAATCTTCATATTTTTATTATTCTTTTTTCTATATTGTTTACAGTTAAAATTTCATTTTTCTCCAGGTATTTCATGTTTTTTTATTTTTAGATTAAGTTTTTCAGAGTTACAGGATTTTTATAATTTTTTGGAACCAAAATAGGTTTCATAGTTTTGTCACATGAAAGACCTATAGCGTATGTTTTTTTTATCTCTAAAATGATGAAACCTTTTTTGGTTTCATCGTGTTTTTTCATCTGGAATAAGATGAAACACCTCTAAGTTGATGGAACCCTTTTTGGTTTCATCGTTTTTTTTCATCTGGAATAAGATGAAATAAAACAAACGATGGAACCTTTTTTGATTTCATAGTTTGTTTTCTTCTGGAATAAGATGAAACAAAAATAAATGATGAAACATTTTTTGGTTTCATAGTATTTTTTCATCTGTAGTAAGATGAAATAAAAACAAATGATGAAACCCTTTTTGGTTTCATAGTTTTTTTTAATCTGTAATAAGATGAAACAGAAAATATTGATTAACATTTCTTAAAAATCATACTGTAATAAGATGAAACAAATCATGCAAAAAGATTTTCATCCTTGATTAAGAGAAAAATATCATAACAAATTTTATAACTTAAGAGTAGTGATTGATCAAAAGACTGATTAACATTGAATAAGATGTTTTTACGGACAACCATTTGTAATTTTATTAGAAACTAATTGATTAACATTGTTTTTAGTTTCAACCTCTCTTCCATGAACAGATAACCACCATGAGGTTTGACCATCAGTCTTCTTTTCTCTTCCACTTTAAGTTGCAACTTTGTCAAGGAGTATTGGTCTTCAACTTTGTCAAGGAGTATCTTGCATGCCAACTTTGGCATCATATTTTGCACCTTTTGTTTTATGTGCTCTTCGGATGAAAAATTTCCTTTCAAAAGGCTCTTCATGTAATAGCAAACATGAAGTCCGGAATCATTCCTGAAATTAACAAAACAATATCTTTAAATTGAAAAATACAAAATATGATTAAAATGAAGATATCACAATTTCTTTTAAAAGTACTTACACATCTTGTTGATTGCTGAAAGGGGTGTTCAAAATAAATTCTTTTGTTTGACTTGATGGGTCCAGGCAGAGCTTTGATACATGTTTTCTGAATGCTGACACCATTCTTTCCTTCATGCTTTCAGCACTTTTTTTGCATTCATCTTCAGTGGAGGCCATTGAGTTGTAATGAGAGAATTCTCCAGTATCATTATAAAAGACTAACAATGTCCAGTGATATGTCTTTTCACTTAGTTTTGTTATGATTGGAACGAAGACATATTCTGGAGTGTAGTCCATTTTATCAATGAAAGCTTCAATCGCAGTGCGATAACTTTTACCGATTGAGTGCATTGTCTGAAATTCAATAAAAAATCAAAATGAGTGCATTGTTGAAAATCAGTGAAACCTTTTTTTTTTACAAAAAAATGTAACTGAAACAGATGAAACCTTATTTTGATGAAACCAAAATTGGTTTCATTGTACACTTATATAAGGTAAGTTAGATGAAACTTACATAGACATATATGCTTAGGAAAACAACCCTTTTGTACTTAGGAGTGCCATATGATTTCTTGATGTCCTTTGCTATGTTTTTTTGCAATTTGAGCATGTAGAGCTCAATCATGTCTCCTTCTATGTCACCTTTTCTTATCAAGGCGTTCATATTTTTTCCTGTAATGTACAGGCTCATATCGTTCTTCTCCCAAGCCATGTCACTGTTGTTATATTGTTGATAAAAAAATTTAAAACTTAAGAAGAATAAAAGAAACTAAAACACTTAAATTATTTAACCAAAAAACTTAATGGTATGAATGTCACTTACCTTTCATTGTGCATTTTAAAATATCTGCACACAATCTGTTTTGGATGAAGAACTTTTCTTCGCTTCCAGTTCTAGTCTCTCAGCGACTCTGATATCTTCTATAGTGTCTGGAGTCAATTCAGAAACTTCTTCTATTGCACTCCTCAAGTTACTCTTCGTCAAAGAAGATTCAATTTGTTCAGCCACTTTTATATCTTCAATTATGTTCGGAGTTAACTCTGAAACTTCTTTCATTATACTTTCCTTGGATTGCCTCGCTTTGATTTCATATTCTACTTTCTCAGCCACCTCCAAATCTTCAATTGTGTTCGGAGTTAACTCCGAAATCTCTTCAGTCTGAACTTCATGAGCTGAAAACTTTTCAGGTTCCACTGCGTCATGTTGCTCCTGAACATCTTCATGAGCTGAAACCTTTTCAGGTTCCACTGCATCATGTTGGATTTGAGCTTCTTCATTAGCTGAAACCTTTTCAGGTTCCACTGCATCATTCTACTCCTGGACTTCTTCATTAGCTGAAACCTTTTCAGGTTCCACTGCGTCATTCTGCTCCTGGAATTCTTCATGAGCTGAAACCTCTTCAGGTTCCACTGCGTCATGTTGATCCTGAACTTCTTTATGAGCTAAAACCTTTTTAGGTAACATTTTCGTTGAACAGACAACCACTGCATCTACAAACCTTTTTAGGTTGCACTCATCATGTTGGATCTGAGCTTCTTCATTCGTTGAAACCTTTTCAGGTTCCACTGCATCATTCTGCTCCTGGACTTCTTCATGAGCTGAAACCTCTTCAGGTTCCACTGCGTCATGTTGATCCTGAACTTCTTCATGAGATGAAACCTTTTCAGGTTCCACTGCATCATGTTGTTCTGTTTCTTCAACCATATTCATTACCTGCAATATTTATTGATTTCAGAAAAATTAGATTCAATGACAACAATCAAATCAAATCAAATCAAAACAAAACAAAGTATAGTAAATTATCACCTCATCATTGTCAGACTTTTATTCTCTATCTTCTTCAAACTTAACATTCACATCATCTTGTTCTACCATTGCATCCACAATTTTTATAGTATTGGTTATCAATTCCTCCATATCTTGTTCAGTGTATGAAACTGTTTCTGCTTCATCTCGCTTACGTTTCTTTCTCAGGTAAGTCTTCCTCACTGGTTCTAGTTCTAACTTATCTTCAGCATCATATTTTGCGAGAATTGATGGATCTTCTTTCGAAAGCCCATTGTTACCAACGCTTGTAAGCTTTTCAATCAAAATTCTTGCCCACTTATATTTTCCTTGTATGTGGTATCTTCATTTCCAGTTTGAACACTCACTTCATTTCTATCACCAATAGTCTCTTCATTTGTTTCACAACCAATATCTTCATTTCTTTCACCAACCATCTCTTCATTTTTTTCAGAACCAATATCTTCATTTCTTTCACCAACCATCTTATTATCCCCTTCATTTGTTTCACCACCAACATCTGCATTTTCCTCTTCATTTCCTTCACCATCTATGTACTCTTCAAACTGAATTTCCTCTTCCTCTATACGCTGGACCAAGCGTATTTCTTGTTCATTATATTCTAACATGAAGGATCCTTGACGGTAACCCACATTCATCTGTGGAATACAAGAAAAGTTATGATTAATAAGTTGGTATTAAATAAAGTATGAAATATTTTTTGGTTCCATAGTTTTGCTTTTTCATCTTGAATAAGGTGCCGACATTAAAAATTATAAACAAACAAGAACTGTTGTTGCTTTTACCTTGGAGAAAATTTCTGGTTTGTTGGAGAGATCATCAAAATTATTCACCACTTCCTTGCTTATTTCATCAAGGTTCCATCTAGCAAACCTTGCGTACATTTTGTTCCCATCTTGTCTCAAAGTGATGTTTGTCATCTCAGCAAACCAATACTGTAAAAAACAATACACAATTCAACATTTAAATTAGTAATCAAACTAGGGAAAAATGAAAAACAAACATTTTATGAATCAAAAGAAACAAAAATTAACTTATCAGTGGGTAAAAGACGCAATCTGATACATTATCAACTTCTTCAGCTTTAATTATAGACTCAATTAGATTTTCATGCAAAACATCAGGCCAACACACTTTATTCATCTCAAATACTTGGCACACGTATTTTGATGTCAGATTCTGCCCACCTTTGTTTGGGACAAATATCGAAACCAAGAGATAGAGTATGAATAGCTTGACGAAGTCTTCAACTTTGGTTTCATCTTCTGTTGTTTCCATCATAGCTCTGACAATATCAGTTTTCCTCATCTTCTTAGCTCCTTTAAAATACTCAACTTGAAATATGTTCACATTTTTCTTCAGCTCAACATCTTGGTGTATATCTACATTCTTCATCATTTGTATACCAAAGATGACATCAAACTGTTCAGGTGTTGTCTGTAATATCATATCCCTTGCTCTCATCAATTTGAAATAATCTGGTTTATCACCCTTGACACTTCTATAAAATGACCCTAAGATCATCTGAATTGCTCTTGTCGTTTTCTTTAATTTTTCTGCTTGAAGGGTACCATCGAAGAACGGTTTGAAGAAACGCCAGAATGGACATGCAACAAGTGCCTTCATGTGTTTTTCTTTAGTTTGTATCAATGCTTTTATTTTTGGTGCCTCTGTACACAAATGTTGTAATAAGCACCTGAATGGATCTGGAATTTTTTTTTTCCTGTTACAGAATAAGTAAACCATTAGCACAAATAAAACAGAATAGGATGAAACCTTTTTGGGTTCCATCAAAACATGCATTAAGTAAAAAAGCATCAACATTTTTTAGTCACAACCATACACAGAATAGGATGAAACCTTTTTGGGTTCTATCAAAACATGCATTAAGTAAAAAAACACCAACATTGTTAGTCACAAACATACACAGATTAGGATGAAACCTTTTTGGGTTCCATCAAAACATGCATTTTCTAAAAAATACCAACATTGTTGGTCACAAACATACACAGATTAGGATGAAAACTTTTTGCGTTCCATCATAAGACCAATTAAGTAGAAAACCACCAACATTGTTGGTCATAGGCATACACAGAATAGGATGAAACCTTTTTGGGTTCCATCAAAACATGCGTTTACTAAAAAAAACCAACACTGTTGGCCACAAAAATACACAGAATAGGATGAAACCTTTTTTGGTTCCATCAAAACATGCATTTATAAAAAACCACCAACATTGTTGGTCACAAACATACACAGAATATGATGAAACCATTTTTGGTTCCAAAACAATACGCATTAAGTAAAAAAATACTAACTTTGTTGGTCACAGCCATACACAGAATAGAATGAAACCTTTTTTGGTTCCATCAGAATACCAATTAAGTAAAAAAAACACCAACTCTGTTGGTCACAACTACACAAAAAATAGGATGAAACCTATTTGGGTTCCATCACAATAAGTTAGGTTAAAAAATATGAAACCTAAACGTTGCTACAAACAGATGAAACCTAGATGAAAATCAATGAAACCTAGTTTCAGAAAAATGTAACTGAAACCTAACTATGAAACCTTTAATTTCGAAAGAGATGAAACCTTATTAACCAAATGCATTTTGATTTTCAACCATAAACAATCACAGAATATGATGAAACCATAAAATTCGATTTACCTTTCGTAGATTCTTGTTTTTTAACTGGTGTATTGAGTTTTTTCTTCATCTTCTTGTCTTGTTTCTTCACCATGTTTAATGATCTTCAGTGATTTTTCTTAGGTTTAAACTGTCACAGAATTGAATAGAAAGTTCAGGTAGATTATGATGAGTTAAAAGTAGAAGACTCAATTCTATTGTTGATGTTCAACAATCGTTTTAGAATCAGAAATTTTTGTTGTTTACGACTCAAATTCTACTGTTGATGATGATTTAAGTGATGACTTTTGTTTCAGGGAGATTAATGTGATGATTTTTTGATATGATTGATGATGACGATGATGTTGGTTCAGGTGTTTTTCTCTGATGATTTTGAAACGATGAACGGTTTGATTTTGGAAATAGTAGATGATAGAAGTTAGAAGGAAATAATGGCGTTAAACAAGGGAAGGTGGGCGTGCGTGGTTAAGTGGACGTGCGTAGGTAAGTAAGTTGGGCATGAGCAGTTAATGAAGTTGGGCTGAATAATAAGCAAGGGTAATATGGACAGTTTGTTTATAATGAGTTTTTTGTATCAAATTTATTTTGTTGGGTTTTATGTAGTTGGATAGTGACACATTTAGGCTTATAACCCATGACCTGTTAAATATATGAGTATAGCATAAATAAAACCACACAATTAAATATAAACCGAAGAAAGGTGATGTATTACTTCTCCGTCTTCTACACCGGTGGCCGGCCACTCCTATTTTAAACGTCATCTGATTTTATCCAATTTGTATCCATTTTTATGCTTTCGAATAAACTGACCAACTCTCATGTACTTTGAATAGGTAGTTGATGCCTTGTGGAATGTCGTATCAGCTTCTCCAAGAAAAGCATCAGCTGTAATTGTGCTCCGGTTCAGATGATGCTTAACTTATGGATTCTCAGCTGGCTAACATATTGTTTTTCTCTTTTCAACCACTTCTGTTGATGATAAGGATTTGCACCGTTGGATTACTTGAGACGGTGAGCAAGGTCAAAAGATGTGGATAGTTAACCAAACAATTGTCAAACTAATTGTAGAGCTTATGAGAAATCATGATCGCACTGAATCATTGGTAATTGTATCCAGTGCTTCAGATTTTCTACTACGTGCAACAGATGGAATTCTCGATTATTATTATTTTATTTTTTTTATTTTTTTTAATCATTATGGATGGTATTCTCGTTGATGAAGAAGCTTGCACTTTGCCCCAGCCAGAGTTAATATAGACTGTCTATTCCTGGTTTCAAGTTTTGTTGTCGGGTTCAAATTAAATGTTATCCATATCTCCACTCTCCAGACCTCAAACTCTAATGATTAGTTAGATATGCTGTTTTCTGTTATTCTAATTGTTGGAATTAAGAAAAGAGGAAGGTTACTTGTTTAGTGTTTTTCAGACTGTGCTATTGCCCGAGTGTCAGGTCGTTTGGTTATTGTTGTTGGATTGCGTACGACTAACAGTCAAGAAACATAGATCACCCACATAGAATAACGATTCAAATAATGCTGGAGCAGGAGAATATTCCAAGACAAATTTGGTCGTTCAATCAAGATGCTTCATACAGAATCATGAGCTAAAATTAGACCTCAATTAAAATAACAAGTTATAACTGTCCGAAAATAAGTTATACATGTCCATTTAACGGATAAAATGGACGTCTATAACATATCCTTTATTTCTAACATGATGGAACATATTCCTTAATTACTAGTTCAAATCCAGAATATATCTCTAATTTTCCCAATTTTCTATACTATATTAAAATAAAACTGCATAAACTTAAAGAGAGAGTTTTATTACTGGTGCCCTATTAGTTCATGCTTCCCACTGCTATTGAAATCAAAACACTATCACTAAATGAGTGTCCTGCAGCAAGTAACAAAATTGCGTATGTAAGAATGTAGATTGAACAGTGTGGCATTAATGACGTAAAAAGATCAGAAACAGCTACAGAACTTGCCTTGCTACCTAATTGCTGCGAAGTCAAACATGTAAAATAAAAACAAGCAGAAGAAAAGAAATCAAGATAAATACAAACAGAAGAAAAGAATTCCTATTTGAGTGATCAATATTTGTAACGGGTGATCTCTTCAAGAAACTACGAAAACCCGGAGTAGTTTACGTTTGATAGGGTAAACTTTGTCCACCATGAAAATACCTCTTCTGCGGTTCCTTTACGGTTTTCAACAGCCGCAGCCAGATTCGATTGAAATGGTCTCTTTGAATTACTTGGGTTTGTAACATGAAAGTTATCATGGAACTGCAGCAAAAAAAAAGTTATTAACTAAAGACATAGAAATCAGACCTCTACATTTCCTTGCTATGCAATCCAATTTTAAAAATGTTAGAAATAATGGGCTTGCTTTAATTATTTTGTTCTTGGTTTTGGATAAAATGGGCTTAGGACCAAGGAGTCACTAAAGAAAACTAGCTCATTTTTACTATTTGTGAATGAACCTTTAGTCCCATAATGGAGAAACTAAAGATGTTATCTCTCCATATTACTTAGAAATTTGCATCTAAGGATGGTCCCTTAGGGATTTAGACTCTTTTGTGTATGTGAGAGGACTAAGGCTATGGGCTAGTGCAACTACACATTTCACGCACGCGCGGTACTTCGTACCGAAGAACGCACATCGTCCGTCCGATCAGGCTCGGGTGCAGGTCAACCAAGACTTATCTTTTTTGGACAAAATATTTTAAATTATTTCCTTAAAGAATTAAAACTAAATTAAATTTTGTTTTTAATGTGGGGGGTGATAGACACATTTTAGTGTCTAATTTGCACCTTAATTTCTAGTGAGTTAGTATTCGATTTTGTGTCTATTACGTGTTTTATTGCTTTTGTAGGTACATTAGAAGAATAAAGATTTGTGGAAAAATTGGCTCAAAAAGTGTTCAAAGCACCCGGGAAAATGGATCAAGGCACCCACACTTTGGATTGGGGCACCCTTGGATCGGGCTGAGCTGGATCGGGTCAACCCAGCGAGCCAGCGGGTCAACCCAGCGAGCCAGCGAGTTAACCCAGGATCGGCCGATCCAACTCATCGGGAAAGTCCTGTTTCAAACAGGAATGGATTTGGTTGCAATTTTTGGGTTGTTTTCGGCAATTGAAGATGACCCATTGCAATTAGA
>JAJJMC010014768.1:1192304-1213313 GCA_023531435.1 Papaver californicum | reverse complement strand
AGCAAGTTTTCTTCACCATGGGGTAAGTTTATTTACTGGGATGATGGTTAAGGTATTTTCTCAATTTTATGTGATTTAATTATTTTCTAAATAATTATTTATAATTCTTTTATTATTATTTGCATGGATTTAAATTAGAAAAAAATGTTTTTATTAAATAGTTGTGTTCTCTTTTGATGGGTCATGCTTAGTTAATTACTCTTGATGTCTCATGCTTAGGATTTACAATTATTCTTTTAGGAAACATATTTTTGGCAAACTTGAATTAAATTGTTAAAAAGAATTACATGATTAATCACATAGATTGTTAGAATTACCTGATTCCTGATTCCTGGTATTTTCCATATTTTCTAAAAATCATCTCTAGTGTATTTTCCTGATTTTTATTAGTTTAGATTAAGTTTAATATTTTCTAAAATCATTACCTTCACAAGTTCGAGAATCGAATATCTTTTTACCACTATATAAAATCACATCAGGGGGCGCATGACCCAGCGAGTATTATTCTTCACCGTTTTCTTACCCATAACTAATCAATTCGCAAATAATTTTTTTGATTAATTATAAAATTAATTTTCATTGATTACTGACTGATTTCTCTCATATTCTCGGCTATAAAAAGAACCAGAATTTTTCATTTGAACTTACACCAGAAGCAACTATTATCTTGCCTTCTTTTCCTGTTTTGCTTTGCGCATGGTTGTTTACTTCTCTTCCGTAACTATCTTGATGTTAAGTTCGTTTGAGGGTGATTTGTATTGTGCTTATACAAGTCATAACGGGCAGTTCTATCCTGGACACATCTCCGTTGTGGGGGTATATCATCTCTCATTATTGTGTTAAGGACACTTTGCTGAGCAGGTGGCTTTGTCCATTGTGTGTATATCAAATCAGAGATTTCATTGACGTTCACATCTTTTTATGTTTAGCATTTTTATTGTTGCAGATCCAACAATCTTAACACAATATTACTGCTTCTGTAACAATGGATAAAAATGATGTTGACAAACCAGAAAAATTCAGTGGCACAGATTTCAAAAGATGGCAATCTAAGATGTTGTTCTTTCTGAGTTTTCATATGTTAGATGAATTAGTTTTGAAATCTTTTGATGAGGATTTGAATGATGCTGGAAATGAAAGAGAGTTGGAAAGTTGGGTTGGACAGAATTATATGAAAAAAAATCATATTTTGAATTTTTTAGAAGATGCACTATATGATTTTATAATGAAAAAGACAACTTTTCTGCTTTTGATTTATGAGCTGCTTTAGAGGCAAAATACCAAGCTGAAACTGCTGGAAGTAAGAAATTCTTGGTAGCTAGTTTCATGGAATACAAAATGTCAAATGAAAATTTTGTGGTTGATAAATTCCTTGAACTTCAGCGTATTATCAACTACATTCTTGTTTAAGGTATGGTGATAGATAAAACGTTTCAAGTGTCTGATGTGATTGAGAAATTACCGTCTTCCTGGTCTGAATACAAACATAGATTGAGACATGAAACTGGTGAAGTCGGTATGGTTGATTTGGATAAGAAGATTCAAGTGGAAGAATTACTGTGCTCCAAGAACAAGAACGTATATTCTGCAAGGAACATGTCCAACAAGGCTCATGTAATTGAACACAAGTCTTCCAATACTGAAAAGGGCGACAGCAGCAAACGTAACCTTAAGCCTGGTCATCACAAGAAAAGTATATTTCGGAAACCCAAATATGGAATTGGTAAAATTAAAGGTGCATGTTATGTTTGTGGAACTCCTGACCATATGACAATGCACTGTAGAGAACGTAAGGACTTTAATAATAAGAAAAACAATGCTAATTTGGTTGAAAACAACAAAATCGATTTTTCTGGTACGGTGTCTGAAGTTAATTTGGCAACAAATGTGAGAGACTGGTGGGTAGACTCTGGTGCTACCAATCATGTCTGTCGAAACAAAGATATGTTCAACTCCTATCAGCAGGTAGGGGAAGGGGAGAAACTCTACATGGGTAACTCGTCTGCAGCACAGGTTGCAGGAAAAGGCAAAGTTGGTCTAAAGCTCACTTCTGGATAGACTCTCACATTGAATGAAGTTCTTTATGTTCCGGACATCTCCAAAAATCAGGATTATGTAGGTAAGGGTCAAGACTAAGGGTCTCTACAAACTTAATGTAACCTCTGTTAAAATAAATAAAATTGCTTCTTCTGTTAATGTTTGTGTGTCATTGAATGTTTGACATTGTAGGCTTGGACATGTAAACTATAAGTCAATGCATAAACTGGCTAGCATAGGCTACATACCCAAATTTAGTTTGGATAATGAACATAAATGTGAAGTATGTGTAGAATCAAAATATGCTAAAAAACCTTTTAGAAAAAATACTCATAGAAACTGTAAACCCTTAGAATTAATTCATTCAGACCTAGTTGATATGAAATCAGTTTAAACTAGAGGTGGTAAGAAATGGTTTGTCACTTTTATAGATGATTGTACGAGGTACGGTCACATATATCTGCTTAAACGTAAGGATGATGCGTTAGAAGCCTTTAAGATGTATAAACTAGAAGTTGAAAACTAAATGAGTGCTATCATTAAAATTGTTAGGTCTGACCGTGGTGGTGAGTATGTAATTCCTATAGGAGATTTTTCTTATTGAACACGGAATTATACACGAAGTAACCCCTCCTTATTCACCACAATCTAATGGTGTGGCTAAACGGAAGAACCGAACCCTTAATGAGATGATAAATGACATGTTAATTAGTTCAGGATTACCTGCAAACTTGTAGGGGGAGGCCGTCTTCTCAGCTTGTTATGTCTTGAACAAAGTACCCTTTACAGGATCAGACAAAACTCCATATAAGTCATGGAAAGGTAGACAACCTTCTTATGCATACTTTAAAGTGTGGGGTGTTTGGCTAAGTTTTCCATTCCTCCACCTAAGATAACCAAGACCCAAAACTGTTGATTGTGTCTTCATAGGGTATCCTGGGCATACTACTGCATATAGATTTATGGTTGTAGGTTCTGAAATTTCTGAAATTGGTGTGAATACTATTATGGAATCTAGGGATGTTATGTTTTTAAAAATGTTTTTCCATTAAAATATGATTCTCGCATTATATGTGTTGATCCCCTAGATGTTCCTTCGACTAGTCAGACATTACCTTTAGAGGAAGATGTAGATGAATTTGATCCTAGAAGAGGTAAAAGACTTAGAACTGAAAAATCTTTTGGGCCAGACTTCATAACATGCTTCGCTGAGACTGATCCACATACTTATAGAGAAGTCATGGCTTCTTCTGAAGCTCCATTGTGGGAAGAATATGCCATTAGTGAAATGGATTCCATTATACAGAATGGTACTTGGGAGATTGTAGATTTACCTCTACGGCGTAAACCCATAGGTTGTAAATTGATCTTCAAAAGGAAACGTAAGGTAGATCGAACTGTGGAAAAATACAAAGTTAGATTAGTAGCTAAAGGCTATAAACAAAAATAAGGTGTAGATTTATTTAATACTTATTCACCTGTTATGAGAATTACTTCCATTAGGATGTTAATTGCTATTGTTGCCATTCATAACTTAGAGATACATCAAATTGATGTAAAAACAGCTTTTCTAAATGGTGAATTTAGATGGAGAAATTTATATGGACCAACCTGAGGGATTTGTAGTGAAAGGTTGTGAAAACAAAGTCTGTAAACTGAAAAAATCTTTGTATGGTTTAAAACAAGCACCTAAACAGTTGCATGAAAATTTTGATCATGTAATGATTTCTAGTGGTTTTAAAATCAATGAATCTGACAAGTGTGTTTATACTAAACTTGTGAATTATGCATGTGTGATTGTATGCTTGTATGTTTATGATATGCTCATACTTGGTACAAACATGGATGTAATCAATTCTACAAAGAACATGCTAAATGAGAACTTTGACATGAAAGACTTAGGCCCCGCTGATGTGATCTTAGAGATGAAGATTAGAAGAAATTCTAATGGATATAGTCTTAGTCAATCTCATTATGTTGAATCTAGCTTAAAAAATATAATCAGTTTGATTGTAAACCTGCTTGTACTCTGTATGATACTTGTTGTAGACTCAAAAATAATAAGGGTAATGGAGTTTCACAACTTGAATACTCATGTGTTATAGGAAGGATGATGTATTTGATGAATTGTATGAGACCGGACATTGATTATGTTGTGAGTACGTTGAGTAGGTATACCTGTAATCTAGGGCAGGAGCATTGGGATGCACTTATTAGAGTGTTAAGGTACTTGAAGTACACTTTGAACTTTTATTTAAATTATGAGAGATACCCAACATTCCTTGAAGAATTTTGTGATGCAAAGTCGAAATCAGACTCAGAAGAGTCTAATTCTACGAGTGGATATGTTTTCACTCTAGCATGTGGGTTTGTATCTTGGAAGAGTTCCAAACAAACATGTATAGCTCGATCCACTATGGAATCAGAGTTTATTGTGTTAGGTAATGCAGGAGAGGAAGCTGCTTGGCTAAGATGCTTTTTAGAAGACATTCCTCTTTGGCATAGGCCTGTGCCAGCTATATCTATACATTATGATAGTCAAGCTGCAATAGATAATGCTAAAAAAAACAACTATAATGGGAAGTCTATACACATTTGTAGAAGACATAATTCCCTAAAACAAATAATCTCAACTTGCATTATTTATGTTGACTTTGTGAGGTCTAAGGAGAATATCATGGATCCTTTGACGAAAGGTTTTTCCAAGGAGATAGTTAGTAATGCATCGAGGGTCATTAAATAAACTTTCCATGAAGGATACTTAACCTTGCTGACCGGAGATCCCAAGATCAAGGTTTTGAATGAGACAACTAATTTAGGGTGGGTTAAAGGAAACACTATCAGAGAATTTCATTCTCTGTACCTTCCCTATAGTGTAGACGTGATAGTGTGACTGCATGTGAAGGATGACTTTTTATTAAGTCTTAATGAGTTTATAGTTTAAATTTAAGATTGAAGTGGGGTGTAGCAGTAAACACTCTTGGTGGAACTCACCTATTTCAATGTGGAAGTGGGACGCTTCATATGAGAATTGAGATGATTGTCTAGAGCATTCTGAGAAACGGGATACGTCCAGGGCCAAAATGGACACAACGACACGAACTTGACAGCACCTAGAGTGATATCACGCGTGGATGAAATACACCAAACAATGGCAGCATCGCGTTCACTGTCCATCAAGTAGTTCCGGTAATTTCTCACTAAGCAAAGGTTCAAGACCTTATGGACACTTATTTCCTATAGTGGTATTTCACGCTTTTTGATTTCTAATTTTCATCGGGTTTTCATTTATTTGAGGGACTGTTAGAGAAAATGGGCCTGCCTTAATTGTTTTGTTCTTGGTCATGGATAAAATGGGCTTAGGACCAAGGGTCACTAAGGAAAACTAGCTCATTTTCACTATTTGTGAATGAACCTTTAGCCCCACATTGGAGAAACTAAAGATGTTACCTCTCCATATTACTTAGAAATTTGCATCTAAGGGTGGCTCCTTAGGGGCTTAGACTCTTTTGTGTATGAGAGAGGACTAAGGCTATGGGCTAGTTGGTGCAACCACATATTTCACACATGCGCGGTGCTTCGCACCGAAGCACGCACGTCGCCGCCGTCTGTCCGGTTGATCGGGCTCGGATTGGGTGCGGGTGTGGGTCAACCAAAACATATCTTTTTTGGACAAAATATTTTAAATTATTTCCTTTAAGAATTAAAACTAAATCAAATTTTATGTTTAATATGGGGGGGGGGGGGCGCCTGACCCTACGAATATTATTCTTCACTGTTTTCTTACCAATAACTAATCAATTCGCAAATAAATATTTTGATTAATTATAAAATTAATTTTCATTGATTACTGGCGGATTTCTCTCCTATTCTCGCCTATAAAAAGAACCATAATTTTTCATTTGAACTTACACCAGAAGCAGCTATTATCCTGCCTTCTTTTCCCCTCTTCCTGCTTTGTTTTGTTCACTACTTGTTTACTTCCCTTCCATAACTATCTTAATGTTAAGTTCGTTTGAGGGTGATTTGTATTGTGCTTATACAAGTCATAACAGGAAGTTCTATTCTAGACATATCTCCGTTGTGGGGGTATAGCATCTCTCATTCTTGAGGAGTACCCATGGACTATTGTGTTAAAGACAATTTGCTGAGCATGTGACTTTGTCCATTGTGTGTATATCAATTCAGAGATTTCATTAACGTTAACATCTTCTTCTGTTTAGTGTTTTTATTGTTGCAGATCCAACAAAAAATTTAGAAGCAAAACTAATTGAAGAGAAAAAATCACAGGAGAAACCATCAAAAAAACCAAGATAATCTGCCTAACAAACATAAAATTCATTCTGCACAACCCGAAAAACTAAAGTAATTTAGTATTTCGATTGACCGAATTGAAATCTTAAATTATAGGGCTATCCAAATTTGAATAGCATGTCATTGTTTGAATATCCAATATAAAAATATAATATCGAACAAACACGGATTTCTTAACGAAAAAAAGATGAAAACCAAAGATACAGGAATCATACCTCCGCGACTGGTTAGACTGATGATGTCGTGATTGAGCAAGAATACTTTTATACTGATTAATCCATTAAATTCTAAAACAGGGTATTTCGTTAAACGTGTCATCTAATCTAAGTCATCAAGAGAAGCCGTATATGCTCTTTAGGAGATGGTTTGTAGCATTTTGTGGAAATGGTATAAGGAAATGAACATCCATATAGAAAAGAAGAAAAAAAGGAACGGTGGAGATAGTAGATCTACCAAGGAAGGAGAGGGGTGTCTTTTTAAGAGATTAATGAGGAATAATGGAGTATTCGATACCGAATATGGAACTTATTAGGTGGGGCCTTTAATGGATTACAAACAACTATAGGATCAAAGCTAAAAAACTACATTTGGAGAATAAAAAAAATCACAGCCGCTAGTTGTATGTTAAGAGGGAATTTCGGTCGCTCGGTCTAATAGAATATATTCATGTTTTATAAAATAATCCATTTAACTAACTTAATTAATATTAAAATATATAAACTATTTTGCTTGGGTCAACCTTTATAAATATTTTGTTACCAATTTATTTTTTGAGTTAGCTTATCCTACTGTGTGTTAGGATCGATGTTATGAGAAAACAATACAGAAAAAAAACAAGAACATAAGATTTACTTGGTTTATCCAAATTGGACTACGTCCTAGGAGCGGCTGCGGTTTTCAGTATGATCTCAAAAACGAGTTCCAGAGGAATACAACGATGATAATAATAATAAGATACACTACAAGAAAAACGGGTTTAAGCGTCTAAAATATTAGCAAGAGCTCGAAAATTTAGTCGCTTAAACAATTAAAGCGTCTAAAATTGCAACTGCCAAAAATTTTGGCGGCAATAAACATGTGTCCACTATTTTTTAGCAACGAAAAAAATACACTTAATCGCTAGATCCTTTGTTCAAGTAATTTATAGCAACTAAAATAATGAACATGTAGCTATTCACTTTGAGACACCGATTCGTAGCAACAACAAAATAAATTGGTTGCTCAAACCTCTCTCAGCAACTAAGTTTGAGCCACAACCAAATATGTTTAATTGCTAGATCTGTTTTTCAAGTAACTTATAGCAGCTAAAAGTTGATCATGTAACTATTCACTTTGAGGCACCGACTCGTAGCAACAACAAAATAAATTGGTTGCTCAAACCTCTCTCAGCAACTAAGTTTGAGCCACAACCAAATATGTTATATTGCTAGAATGTTTTTCAAGTAACTTATAGCAGCTAAAAGTTTATCATATAGTTATTCACTTTGAGGCACCGACTCGTAGCAGCAACAAAATAAATTGGTTGCTCAAACCTCTCTCAGCAACTAAGTTTGAGCCAGGACCAAATATGTTTAATTGCTAGATCCGTTTTTCAAGTAACTTATAGCATCTAAAAAAGTGATCATGTAGCTATTCACTTTGAGGCACAGACTCGTAGCAACAGAAAATGAATTGGTTGCTCAAAACCTCTCTCAGCAACTAAGTTTAAGCCACCACCACATGTTCAAAAATGAATTACTTGAGGGAGAAAGATAGACCGTGTGATCAAAATCCATCAACGCTTTATACCTAGTTTTATCTAGTCATACGGATTGTGATCCGTGTGACTCATTGGAAAAAAATCGTATTTGTCCATTTTAGTACGATTATACTTGGTTATAACACCCTTTTTTGATTATTTTTTAATTATTTTTGTCTAAATATTATACATATTTTAATTAGTAAAATATTCATATATTTTAATATCGAGGAATATGTATTTATGGAAGAAAAAAAATTAATAACCTCAGAAAAAATCCAAAGAGTAATGATTTCCTAAATCTATATTTATATTCATTGGATCAGATATTTTTGGTTTTCTATTGGCCAGATAAACAATTTAAGGATCATTATGTGTGTGTTTTAGACTTTAAAAACAAAAATAATGTTTGTGTTTAAATTACTCCATTTTTGGTCAAATTGATAGATAATGAATAAAATTTGGTGAGATTGAGAAATATTCAATAAAATTGCTTACCATTAGACTTAAGTGTACAATTTAGCGTCCTTTCTAACAGCTATTTGATACTAAAAAAGATTTCATTAACCTCCATAATTAATGGGATTAATTTATTTGGTACTAAAAATGATTTCATAAACCTCCATAATTAACGGGATTAAGAATCCTATTTAAAAGATAAGATGTTAAATAAGAATTAAAGAAGTAAACATGGTTACGAACTAACAGGTAAAGGTAGAAAGTAAGCATGCATATAGCATTTGCAAAGAACAAACGAAACATAAGGCAAGGTTTTAACAAGCCAGATCATTAATTCTTGAAACTTTTTGGTAGCAAAAAAGATGCAGTCACTTGTGTTCACCAATTCAACGTACTACTCTGAAATCTAAAACGGGTATGATGTTTTCTCTCTTTCTCCAAAGATATTACAAACTAGCAGAAAGATTAAGTAAATCAAACTAATCCTCCTCCTCGGCTTCATTTTCAGCAATATTGAAGTATCGCAACTCGTAGACATTACGGTCTTTGCTGGATGCAATGACTCTCATCCAGTCCCTAACATTGTGCTTCTTCAAGTATTTCTTGGTCAGATACTTCATGTACCTAATTACATGAATAATAAAAAAAAAAAAATCAACACAAGGAAACCCAAATACAAGCATAACAGTCCCAGTGAGCCAATGAGCAATAGTTTCTTGGGTACTGCTGGAAACCAAAAAATCTGTTTGCACACAAAAAATGAGTAAAAGCAATTCATAAACTAACAAGGATCCACCACTGTATATCCGGATCATATTGCCCATGTTAAATAACCCTTTCAGAGTTATCTAGATAGGTTCCCATTTAAAGACACCCTGTTAAAGTGAGACCTTAAAGTTAACCAGAACCTGTACATAATCATATCATGTGATTGAAACAAAAGAAAACCAAAATCTCATAAGACAATATGCACAACATACAACCTGCAAAAACACACAGTACTTTAAATTGCCACTGACCACTACGAAGCAAACAACTTCTATTCACTATAAGTATTTGGGTTAGAATATGAACAACAAAAATAACTTAAGCAGTTACAGATTCATTGTTGTTCACATTCTAAACCAAATTAGGTCTATGTCTTCCTTTCACAAGCAGCTACAGATCAATTTCAAAAAGCAGCAGTTAATAAAATCACATGGCAGTTGCGAATCTTCTTTAAATCAAAAGTCATGTACAGACCCCTAATATCAAAACCCTTTTGAAAATTACCTCGATTTATAAAACCCATTCTAGAAAACTCGAATTTCCCTTATTATTTAAACACCCAAATCGAAAAACTCAATCCTAATTACAACAAATTGAAAACCCACTTTGCCAAAAATCGATATATTTTTTTTAATTCAATCATAAAAACAAAATAAGATTTCACATAAACGGATCAGATTGAAATGTCTAGTTGGCCAGAAATTTCTATCAAAGTAAAACAAAATGCTAGGAAACGAAACCAACAACAGTGAGGTTAATCTACCTGAACTTCATATTCAATCCTGTCAAAATCCAAAAGCACAAAGTGCAAAATGCTAGGAAACGAAACCAAATACCAGGAGAAACATATTAGTCTATAGACTATACAAAATGAGCAGAACAAATGCTGGATGTAACATAGTTACTAACCTATCAAGATCATATCCTCCCACACCGAGAACAAAGTCCATGTCAACAACTCCAAATTTAGCTTGTTTAATATGTGCCATGCTGTTGATACCCTGCAACAAATGCTCCCAAATTAGTCAAGCAACAGATGCTCCCAAATTAGTGAAACTTAGCAAAGAATGTTGCAGAAATGAGAAATTTTACCTTTATTCTCGTATTCAACGCGCCCAACTCCTCCTCACTCACCAAATCCACCTGCACAAGATAAAATAAAAATTATCATTCAAACCTAGAATGATAGAACAAAACAAGTTATAAGAAACTTATAAAAGTTATGATTGTATAGTGAATAGCATCCCCACACTTACCCGACGGATTATATATGTCCCCATAGAACCCAAAAGAAATAAAATTGGGATATACTCACCTTGTTCAAAATGATACCATCTGCATACGCAACTTGTTCTACAGCTTCATTCAAAATGAGAACAGAAGTGTCGGAAAGAAAACTAATAAGTTAATTTGCACCATCCTTAAACCCAAGTGTCTTCCCAGGATACAAGCTTTCAAAAGCAGAATGAACTTCTTCTCTCCATTCGGTGTACCACACTGGCCTGTATCAAAGGAGAAAAGCAGCAATCTAATTCAAAATAAGAACCTTACATAGGCCCTTAACCAAAATTACTCGTATTGATTTGGGGGATAAATTAGAAAATTAAGTTTTTAAATCGAAATCAAATTTGTTGCTTGGTTTTAGGATTTGATTAAAACCATTTTCATTTTCCGCCAGGAACACGGAAAACACCTCAAGAGCAAACAAATAGTAAAAGAAAAATTCAGCTGAATAATGTTCAATCTTCTAAATGATAATTTTTTTACCTTTCTTCATAATTGAACAGTTCCATGTCCATGGAAACTGGCACCACCATTCCCACACTGGTATATGAGTTTGTGTTTGAGTTCTTTGGTCATAACATAGATGTAACCTTGATTCCTCTCCTTGAGGTACGTATCGTTTAGGGTACACATCAATGAAAAGAAAAGAAAATGTTGGTGTTTACCTTCTCGTGATGGAACCCTAGTTTTCTCAGATTGGTGATGGTGGTGATCAGCTCAAATTGGGAGAGAGAGAAAAGAAAATGTTGAAAATGAAAGAGATATTTTTGTGAAGGGTTTTGATAAAAAACAATTAACGGTGGTGATGGTACCTCATACGGATCCTGCTTTGCTTTTGATGGTCCAGATTTTTTCTTGGATGGTCATATGGATTCTGTGTTAGTTACCATTTTGTGTTAGTTACCATTGTGTGTGTTAGTTACCATCTTACTGAAATGGAAATTTGAAAGGTGGATATTGGATTTCGAATGTCGGCAACGTAACCTAACAAATTTTGGAAATTAAGATTTATAAAAAAAATGTAAATTTTGTAAATTTAAAAGGTGGATAACGATATAGGGTTCCATGAACCCTGAACTATGAAACTATGATTTCAGCAAAAAAATATAAATTTAGAAGATTCATTTTTTTTCATCGATCTAACAAATCTAACTATATGAAACTATGATTTCACCAATCTAACTAAAATTCACTCAATTTTTTATCGAACCGACTTGACTACACTCAATTTTGATCGATCTTACTCAAATTATATCAATTTTTGTTCAATTTCACTCGATTTCACTTTGATTTATCGAAGTTTATTCAATCTCAATCAATCTAATTCATTTTGTTATCTATTTAACAAATCTAACGATATCAAACTATGATTTTATCAATCTTACTAAAATTCACTCAATTTTTTATCGAACCGACTTGACTACACTCAATTTTGATCGATCTTACTCAAATTATATCAATTTTTGTTCAATTTCACTCGATTTTACTTTGATTTATTGATGAAAAATTTATATAATTTGAGTAAGATCGATCAAAATTGAGTGTATTCAATTCGGTTCGATAAAAAATTGAGTGAATTTTAGTCAGATTGATGAAATCATAGTTTGATATCGTTAGATTTATTAGATCGCTAAAAAAATAAATAAGTTTAATTAAGATTGAATAAAATTCAATAAATGTAAGTGAAATCGAGTGAAATTGATGAAAAATTGATATAATTTGAGTAAGATCGATCAAAATTGAGTGTATTCAAGTCGATTCGATTACAAATTGAGTGAATTTTAGTGAGATTGATGAAATCATAGTTTTATATCGTTAGAGTTGTTAGATCGATAACAAAATGAAAAGGTTTGATTGAGATTAAATCAAATTCAATAAATCAAAGTAAAATTGATGAAAAATAGATATAATTTGAGTAAGATCGATCAAAATTTAGTGTATTCTAGTCTGTTCGATAACAAATTGAGTGAATTTTAGTGGGATTGAGGAAATCATAGTTTGATATCGTTAGATTTGTTAGATCGATAACAAAATGAATAAGTTTGATCGAAATTGGATAAAATTCAATAAATCTAAGTGAAATCGAGTGAAATCGATGAAAAATCTATACAATTTGAGTAAGATCGATCAAAATTTAGTGTATTCTAGTCTGTTCGATAAAAAATTGAGTTGATTTTTGTGGGATTGATGAAATCATAGTTTGATATCGTTGGATTTGTTAGATCCATAAAAAAAATGAATAAGTCTAATTGAGATTGAATAAAATTCAATGCATCTAAGTGAAATCGAGTGAAATTGATGAAAAATTGATATAATTTGATTAAGATCGATCAAAATTGAGTGTATCCAAGTCGGTTCGATACAAAATTAACTGAATTTTAGTTAGATTTATGAAATCATAGTTTGATATTGTTAGATTTGTTAGATTGATAAAAAAAAAATGAATAAGTTTGATAGAGATTGGATAAAATTCAATAAATCTAAGTGAAATCAAGTGAAATTGATGAAAATTGATATAATTTGAGTAAGATCGATCAAAATTGAGTGTATTCAAGTCGGTTTTATACAAAATTGAGTGAATTTTAGTGAGATTGATGAAATCATAGTTTGATATTGTTAGCTTTGTTAGATTGATAAAAGAAAAAAAATAAGTTCGATCGAGATTGGTAAACTTCAATAAATCTAAGTGAAATTGAGTGAAATTGATGAAAAATTGATATAATTTGAGTAAGATCGATCAAAATTGAGTGTATTCAAGTCGTTTTGATAAAAATTGAGTGAATTTTAGTCAGATTGATGAAATCATAGTTTGGTATTGTTAGTTTTGTTAGATTGATAAAAAAAATGAATAAGTTTAATTGAGATTGAATAAAATTCAATAAATCTAAGTGAAATCGAGTGAAATTGATGAAAAATTGATATAATTTGAGTAAGATCGATCCAATTTGAGTGTATTCAAGTCGGTTTTGTATAAAATTGAGTGAATTTTAGTGAAATTGATGAAATCATAGTTTGATATTGTTAGATTTATTAGATCGATAAAAAAAAATGAATAAGTTTGATCGAGATTAGATAAAATTCAATAAATCTAAGTGAAATCGAGTGAAATTGATGAAAAATTGATATAATTTGAGTAAGATCGATCAAAATTGAGTGAATTTTAGTAAAATTGATGAAATCATAGTTTGATATCGTCATATTTATTAGATCGATAAAAAAATGAATAAGTTTGATTGAGATTGAATAAAATTCAATAAATCTAAGTGAAATTGAGTGAAATTGATGAAAAATTGATATAATTTGAGTAAGATCCATTAAAATTGAGTGTATTCAAGTCATTTCGATAAAAAATTGAGTGAATTTTAGCCAGATTGATGAAATCATAGTTTGATATTGTTAGATTTGTTAGATTGATAAAAAAATGAATAAGTTTGATCGAGATTAGATAAAATTCAATAAATCTAAGTGAAATTGAGTGAAATTGATAAAAAATTGATATAATTTGAGTAAAATCGATCAAAATTGAGTGTATTCAAGTCGGTTTTATACAAAATTAAGTGAATTTTAGTGAAATTGATGAAGTCATAGTTTGATATCGTTGGATTTGTTAGATCGATAAAAAAATGAACAAGTTTGATTGAGATTGAATAAAATTCAATAAATCTAAGTGAAATCGAGTTAAATTGATGAAAAATTGATATAGTTTGGGTAAGATCGATCAAAATTGAGTGTATTCTAGTCTGTTCGATAAAATATTGAGTGAATTTTAGTGAGATTGATGAAATCATAGTTTGATATCGTCAGATTTAATAGATCGATAAAAAAATGAATAAGTTTGATTGAGATTGAATAAAATTCAATAAATCTGAGTGAAATCGAGTGAAATTGATGAAAAATTGATATAGTTTGAGTAAGATCGATCAAAATTGAGTGTATTCAAGTCGGTTCGATAAAAAATTGAGTGAAATCGAGTGAAATTGATGAAAATTGATATAGTTTAACCTAAACACTCATCTTAATCCGTATGATAATCCAACATCAAATCTGGACTATCCAAGACCTTCATGATCCGTATGAGGTCGCTTATCCACCGTTCAAATTTTTTTTTTTAGCACAAAAAGAAGCACGCGTGGGGAATACACAAACAACAAATCATGTCTGTCAATCTCTTTGATCAGTTACTCGAGGTAATATTAACTTTTCATATTTAGCCATAGAAGAGAGAGAAAATCACTAAACCTAATCTCTACTTCCTTCTCGTCCGCTTCCCACCTTCTCCATTTTCTCTGTAAACCCTAACTCATGTTATTCTACTACTTCTGCAACAACAAAAAAAGAGGAAATCTGATCGAACTTCCACTAAGTGAATCTATGAACTTAGATTTGTTAGATCGATAAAAAAATGAATAAGTTTGATTGAGATTGAATAAAATTCAATAAATCTAAGTGAAATCGAGTGAAATTGATGAAAATTGATATAGCTTGAGTAAGATCGATCAAAATTGAGTGTATTCAATTCGGTTCCAAAAAAATTGATGAATTTTAGTGAGATTGATGAAATCATAGTTCATCGTATTATCCTTAATAACCTCTTCCCTTAAGTCGGAATCTTCATCGATACCCTAAACTCATTGATGTTCGTCATATTATCCTTAATAACCTCTTTTCCTAAGTCGGAATCTTCACTAGTACCCTAAACCCATTGATGTTCGACATATTATCCTTAATAAACTCTTCCCCTAAGTCGAAATGTTCACCTGTACCATAAACTCATCGATGTCCATCGTACTATCCTTAATAACCTCTTCCCTTAAGTCGGAATCTTCATCGGTACCCTAAACCCATTGATGTTCGTCATATTATCCTTAATAACCTCTTTCCCTAAGTCGGAATCTTCACCGGTACCCTAAACCCATCGATGTTCATCGTATTATCCTTAATAAAATCTTCCCCTAAGTCGAAATGTTAACCTGTACCATAAACCTATCGATGTTCGTCATGTATTCCTCATAGTGTTTATTCCCCTAAGTCGGAATCTTCATTGGTACCCTAAATTTATCGATGTTTTACCACACATGCTACTCAGACACTAGTCTCAATCCGTATGAGAATTCAAAACCGAATCTAGACCATTCAAAAAATTCCATGATCCGTATGAGGTACCTTACTCACCGTTCAAATTTTCGTTTTAACACAGTGAGAAGCACATAGTTAACTAACACACTGACTCAATCCGTATGAGAATCCAACATCGAATCTGAACCATCCAAAATTTTCATGATCCGTATGAGGTGGCTTATCCACCGTCCAAAATTTGTTTTCAAAACCCTAAAATTTTTTCCTTTCATTTTCGTTATTTGTTTTTCTCTCTATTTGTCTCTCTTCCATAACAGCCGCCTGAGAAGAAAACTAGGTTTCATCGATACCTTCATCACCATCCACCGAATCTGGATCATTGAAGCTTGTCCACAGGTTGCAGCCATTTAGCGCATCATACTCACGACGATTGCAAAGTAACTTAGTAAGGTCTCTTTTCGTTCACTGTAACCCTAGCCTTTGTTTCTCGTCGCCAATATTTAGGGGTTTTGGTGTTTGTAGATTTTGTTGGTAATTGGAGGTATTTCTAACACAGGTAACAACCCATCTCTTTTAGATCTAGGGTTTACTAATTTTGCAAGCTTTTCTTTCATAAACTCTGATTTCTTACAGGGGTTTTTGTTAGTAATTTTTTCTTATTTTATCCTATCCTGAATCATTCTAACTCCTCTATTTTTATTTTTATTTTTATTTTTATTTTTATTATACTGCAGTTATTATCATTATGTACATAATGAGATCCTTGAAAGTGTATATTTGGATTACAGGATGCAGCATCACTAGCAATAGTAATTTTGAAAAAGAAATTACGGGGACGGATCTTTCTGGGATGTGAAAACCATCCTTTATCGAGGTCTTTTTTACTGCTGTTACTCATTTGACTAGCCTAGTAATATGAAAATGACCCTAAAAATTCAATCCAATTGTTTTCATCTTGTACTTTGTTGGTTTGTTTCAGGCAAGATATAATGGATTTGGTGAATAGAAGTGGGAAGTTCAGCAAAAAGTCTGAGAAGTTTACAGGTATGCTCCTTATGAATATAACATTCTGGATATGTTTCCTGATCGTTGGGAACCTAATTTAGCAACTTAATATTTTCTTATGCAGGCAAAGGTCCTTTAGGGAAGCGATTAAATAACTCAAAAACTCGTCAAGTAATTGGATGGGAACCGAAGTCTGACCTTACAAGTATGATGGTATAGATTTCAATGGTGTGGTGGTGGTACAAAATTATTTGGAAAGGACTGGACGTGGAGAATGGGCCAAACAGGTAACTCTAATGTGAATGTGTACTGGATTTCTCATGTGTACAGGTAACTCTAATGTGAATGTGTACAAAACTGTTGTTTTTTTGTTTTGAATCCTTAACTTAGTTGATTGTATGTTTAGTGATAAACTTAACTCTGATCTGTTATTTCTCTCGGATGAGAATTCTTTTGGATTCAGCTGGGGTCGTGAAACCTGAAATGCCCACCATTAACATTCAAGGTATAGAAGAATGCTATTTAGGTAATGCAATTTATGGTCCTGATTTTTCATAATTAATCTAGTTGTTCACCAAATGTTTGTTATCAATTTTTATTAAGTGGGCCTGAGTTAGTAAAGGAAACCTTTTTAAGTTTACAACCCCTTCAGCAGCACCAATTTCAACTTGATTTTTGCTATACTATTCATGCTTTTGTTTCTGCTTTTCATTTTTGACTTTTGATATATGATTTTTTTCTGTTTACTCCAGTAAATATGCAAAAATGGTGGATAATATGGATATTGGATATCTCCATTGATGTATGGAATGAATGGGCTTGGAGTTAACGAGTTTCTTGGCCATAGTTGGTAGGTATGTGTTTTATCTCACTTATAGAAGAAAAAGTAAACTAAAAAAAGTTGGAACCCAAATAAGATCAGCTAAGATTTTGATATTTTTTTTGTTTGTAGTATGTTCCCGGTTGTACAGATAAACTAGGAATAGTTGTTTTGGAATCATGTGGATTCTACACAGGACCATATTCATTTATTTTAGTTTAATTTTTATTATTTGATTCCTTAAAATTGATTAATAAACCCATGATACTAGCCTTATAACTCCAGACCCAAAGAAAAACGTCATTGTGTTACTCAAGGCTTTTGGCGAGTTTCAACCCCTAAGGGAACTCCCAAACTTGGTAAGAGGTACGTGTCTGATACTGTTAAATATCAGTAATATACATGTGTAAAAGACCCGTGTTCATGTTCGTCCATACCTAAGAGATCTGTTCAAAGACCCCTCTAAGAAAAAGGTGGGATCTCTTGTTTTATGAATGATGGTAAGTTTATATTACTTCTGATATGCTTTTGACATTTGACCTTGTGATTTTCCTAATTAGGTCATGCATGGGGCTGATCGGGATATACTGTGGCTACAACGAGATTTTGGAATATACGTTTGCAATTTGTTCGACACTGGACAGGTCTTACCTATAAACCTCTGTACCTACACCTCAGTTAAACCTCTTTACTTCTTTATATGAAGCTAAAAAAAAAAAGTTTTTCTATCACGTCTCTTATGTTATTATGCCTGGAATTTGATTAATATATGTAGTTATGTTCAAGTTATTGTTTGGAACAATTGAAAGCTTCAGTCTTTCTGTTTGCAAATGTATAGGCATCAAGGGTATTGGAGTTAGAGCGGAACAGTTTGGAGTTTCTTCTGAATCACTTCTGTGGTGTAGCTGCGAACAAAGAGTAAATCTTCGTCTCTTTCATGTAGTTTCTTTATGGGCTCATATTTGTACAATCAGTCCACTATTCAAATCTGTATCCTTGCATATAGCCTTGGGGTTGATCAGGTCTTTGAAGAGTTTCAGGCCCTTTGGGCTACCAGATATAAGAAATGTCCTACGTAACAATGATACGAGTACCAGTGTCAGTGTCCAACACTGTTAGTGAACTGCACCCTCAAACTGATATAATGGGAAAACATAATGTGGACCATGGAGAAGAAATGCACCCTCAAAATTTCAGGGACAGACACCCATATTTCCTTGAATTTTCGGTCATGAAGCTGGAGGGTATGTAAAATCTAAAATTTTGTAATTTTTCTAGCAAACATTGGGAGTTTATGGTTTGTAATTCTGATTGAGTTTGAATTGTGGTGTTGTGGGTGTTTTACTATTGTTGTTTTAGTATTGGTGGTATTTTACTTACCTAAACTTGTTGTGCAGGGAGTTCAGCATGAAATGCATACTTGACCTTCACTCACAGTTCTAGTCACGATGGTTCTAAGGATGAAGCACATACCTTCACTCACAGTTCTAGTCATGATGGTTCTAAGGATGAAGCACATTCTCCTGAAGTTCCTTTGGATACGTTACTGAAATACTACAAAGAGAATATGATATTATGCGGAAATATACATCCAAAGCTTACGTAATTTTGAGTCAATGATTGTAATTTGGATACTAAATGATTGTAATTTTTTTAACCAAATGATGCTGTAAATTGAATTCATTAATAATAAAGTCAAATCAATTATGATTTTAATTTGGTTCATAATTGTTTTTAGTATTAATTTTAATTTAATTTTGTTATTTATTTTTAATTATATAATCTTAATTAGTGATAATGTCTAATATTAGTTGTTAATTATAATTTGGGATTATCTAATCATAATTTATTTTTAACGAGCAAACAAATTTGGTTGCTTAAAAATTTAAGCAATCAACTTTAGTTCGATTAAAATCAGAATTTCAAATAATTTGATCGTTTAAACCTTTAATCAATCAACTTGACTAAAAACTTCGATAGCTTAAAAGCTTAAGCAATCAACTTCAGACCAATCAAAATCAGAATTTTAAATAATTTGGTTGCTTAAACCTTTAATCAATTAACTTGAGTAAAAACTTTGCTACCTCAAAAGCTTGAGCAACCAAAACTTCAGACAATTCAAAATCAGAAATCGCTTTTAGCGAGCAAAACAATTTGATCGCTTAAAACCTTAACCAAGCAAAATTAGGTCGAGTTGCTCCATGTATCTATCAACTAAGTATTTTACTTGCTTTAGAATGATTGGTATATCTGAAGCGATTGGTAGTTTACTTGCTATATTGGTTGGTCTACATGTTAAGCGATCACAGTTTTACTTACTCCATGTTAATTGGTCTAAATGTTAAGCAATGAGAAAGGTACTCGCTTTAGGTTAGTTGGTTTATCACTAGAGCGATTGCATGGTCGCTTAAGGCTTTGAGATACATGGTTTTGGGCAACCAACGTAGCGAGTGCCACTTTTAGTCGCTATAACGGTTATAGCGACTTAAAAGGGGCTTTAAGCGACTTAAAACGACCAGTCGCTTAAACCCGTTTTTTTTGTAGTGATACAAACCCTAGACAGGGTAACTCTATATATAGAGACTACTGAAAAATGAACCGGGGCGCTACCTTGGATCCCGTGGAGGGTTGTTTATGTTCACTCCCGAGACCGGGCTGATCGGCCCGTCCCTTCGTTTCATAAACAAACTTCTCAAAATGTTTCATATAATCTCCCAACGGACCGCCAGTCGGGTCGGATCAAATGCGAAACCGGGTCGTGCACTACCAGGTCCACACAAACATAACATTGTGGAATTATAATTGACATTTTAGCCAATATACCAATTCCTCTGGAGTTACTCTAAGTGGGTATTAGTTGGTCAGTTGACTATGTTGACTTGACTTTGACCTAATGGTTGAATTAACAGAGATGAATTAGGCAATTAGGATATGTTTTCTGTGTAATAAGGTAATTTTATTTTATTTTTAGTCGTCTCTTTGACATGTTAATCTCATGAGTTTATTGTTTGGATCATGCACCTTAATTTGCTAGTTACGTGTCTTATCTTGTATCACAATTTTACTATCTTTTCTATAACTTTTTACATCACAAAGTGATCATGTTTTTATTTTGTAAATTAAATGATTTTTTTTCTCCCTGATCAAAACTTTGCCACTTTATCCCTAAATGCGGCAAAGCAATAGAAATGAATCAGTCCTTAAGAACTTCACATAATATCGTTGCCTCTCGTAACATCTTCATGTCTTAAGGTTGAAGAATTCAAAGGGCTTTTCGGATTCATGAACAAACACTAAACAATGAGTTATGATCAAGTGATAAATTCCTAAGCAATATCCAGTTCATGAATGCAAAGATATATTAGCATGTACCCAACTTCTAATTTCTCCTCTATAAATACACTCACCGAGTCACCTTAATTATCAAATCATCATCAAATAAACATACTACTACTACCATATTCATACTTAGCCTCTTACCTGCTATAGTCTTAATTCTTTACAATCA
>JAJJMC010014768.1:1137853-1192294 GCA_023531435.1 Papaver californicum | reverse complement strand
CCAGGCATAATGTTGTCGTATATAAATATTTATGTTGTTAAAAATTTTAGGCATCTAACTCAAATCCGGAGTCGTATTTCGTTATAGAAATCGACTCACTTATTTTCCTGGTGAATTTGAGGAGACTAAAAACTAATTAGGGACGATTAATAAAACAAAATGAGTCATTTTGAAGTAATCTCAAGACATCCCTTATCCATCTATTTTTTATAATGGCTAATCTATCTTTGCTTAATTAGTGTTAATTTTGATTAATTAGTTAATTAATTTGGTTATAGTTAGTGTTAAATGATGAATTTGAGTTTTAGTTTTAGAGTAGAAATAGAGAGTGTGTTAGAGAGGAAGAAGAAGAAGAAGAAGAAGAAGAAGAAGAAGAAGAATTTTTGGGAAATCAAATTTTGACTAAATTCAATCATAAACATGGATGGGTATGACAAAGAAGATGAGATTGAACATGAAGAACATAGTATTGAAGGTTCAAACACGTTTAGAGACGACGATTTGGGTTATTTGTTGGATGATCCAAATTTTGGTGTGGAAGAAAACCTGGACGATGAATCACATCAAAATGAAGATAATAATGCATCAAACAATCAGGTATTGTGTTAAGAAGCTCAAAAACCAATTTGTATGTGTTTGTATGTGATCGGCAACAAAAAACATTCATTTTTGCATGCATTTAATGCCATGGACGTACCATAATCTGTAGTTTATGGTACTTCATAAACTACCGATTGTACAATTGTTCCAAAATAATTGAACAATCGGTAGTCTCGTGAAGATTACTACCTACCGATTATACCAAAATCCCCAAATTGAATTTTTTTTGAATTTCTTTTTGCATAATCGGTAGCTTAGGAAACTTATTGACTACCGATTATGTTAGTCGCCCCAAATTGAATTTTTTTGAATTTATGTTTTCACAATCGGTAGTTTAGGAGAACTTTTTATCTTTCGATTGTGTTAGTCGCCCCAAATTAGTTTTCTCCAAACCTACAAAGTTATTGTTTTACGAACTTTACAATCGGTAGTTAATGTCAAATAGTTACCTACCGATTGTATTATAATTGGTAGTTGTGTAACACACTAAACTACCGATTATATGTGTACAGGACTTGAGTAGATTTCTTCTGTGCTAGTCGCCCCAAAACTGAATTTCTTCAAACCTACAAAGATAATATTTTGCAAATCTTACAATCGGTAGTTAATGAATACACATTACATACCAATTGTAAATAATCGGTAGCACGGGAGTTTTATTAACTACCGATTGTGCATAATCGGTAGAAGGTGAACCTAATTAACTACCGATTATCATTGTCTAACTCATTGTTATTTTACGTAGATTATTGAATGGGTTAATCCTGTTGCGTACGAGGGTCCTGATACTTCCCTACACTATGCAAATGATTTGGTACGCTACATACCCACTCTTAACTAGTTCTTACAATGTATGTTATATAGTTAGCTTATGATATTTGTTTTGTTATATGCACATTAAGACATTTGGAAGTAAGGCGGAGGCAAAGGAATGACTTCTCAACAAGGCTAAAGAGAAGATGTGCGTTGTAGTTCAGAACAATTGCGTGAAAGTTGATCGATTTGAAATGATTTGTGAGAGAGGTGGCGAGCGAAAGATTCATATGGGAAAGAATTATAAATACGTAAAGAATACGGATAGGATATACCGAGGTAATTCAAATAAGATTGGATGCCCATTTAAGATTATCTTCCATAATCCCGAAGGTAAGAAAGAAAAAGTATGGAAAATGTATAGAGTTGCTAATGGTCATCACAACCACGAAGATCCGGAAAATCTTGTTGGGCACGTAATGGTTGCCAAGTTAAAACCACAAGAAATGGATACGGTGAAGTCTATGAGGACCGTAATGAAAGCGAGTTCAATCCTTTCTAAGATAAAGGCGGACGACCCCAACAACTTGTCCTCGTTATCTATAATTTATTCGGCGCTAGCACAGATCAAAAGGACGGAATGGGACGGTCGAATGGTTATGCAACAATCTAAGTGGTTAGCCGAGAAATACAATTACACGTTGAGGAAAGAAGAAAGGGATGGTAAGGTGATTCGTATTTTCTTGGCACATCCGGAGATGATCCAATTGGCTCAATGCTTTCATCAAATTTGTTGATAGATGCTACTTACAAGACAAACAGGTACAACATGTCGTTGTTGAACATCGCTTGCCACACTTCGGACAAATGCACGTTTACTGTGGCTTGGGGTTTAATGGATACCGAGAACGATGTGAGTTTCATTGGATGTTGCAAACGTTGAGGTCGATCTATAATGGCGAGAATTTTCCAAGGGTTATTGTAATGGATAACGATACAAGCTTGATGAATGCAATAAAGGTAGTGTTTCCGGAAGCCCGGAATTTGCTTTGTACGTGGCACATTCAATGCAACATCAAATTCAATTGCAGACATCATATCCAAGCTAAAAAACGAAAAAATAGGTACTAATAGTCAAAGGAAGAGGATGAACATATTAGTAAACTAACCGTCGAAGAACAAAAAGAAGAGAAAAGGTTGGCCAAAGAAAAGTGAGTCGAGGATGGAATGAAGTGGTCTTTATTTCAAAAATCATAGGATAAGATAGTTTGGTCGATGACGGAGGAAGATTATGAATACAACTTGAAGAAGTTTGAGGATGAATGGGCCAAGGACTACCCCAAAGCAGTTAAGTATTGCAAATCACAATGGTTGGGACCGCATAAGGATAAGTTTGTGTATGCATGGACATATGAATATCAACACTTCAAGAACGAGGCAACAAGCATTGCAGAGGGGTCCCATGGCCGATTAAAGAAGATACTAGTCGGAAGCCAAAATGGGGTCGTGACGGTCCAAGAAGCAATCCATGAGTTCACCGAACTTGACCTCATTAAGATTAAAGGTTCAATGGGAAAAAGCAAGCATAGATTGTCTTTGACACATTTAAAACATAAAAAATTTCTAAGGGGTATAGTTTACAAAGTTTCTTGGTAGACAATAAATTTCATGATCAAAGGATTGGAGTTTTACAGAAGTTACGAGGATGAGACGACGATTTGCAACTGCAAGACGATGATAGGTATTGGATTGCCGTATCGTCACATGCTTGGAAGGTACAAAGAAGTGATTGACATTAATGATATTCATCCCTTTTGGAAGTAATTAAATTTCACTCCAACAACCCTGGAGGTGGATGGTGTGTCGTTCGTGGAGACGGAAATATTTGCACGACTACATGAGCGTTACTCTAGGTCAAATGGGGCACAAAAGAAAATTTTATTGCACTATTTAGAGGAATCCCTTCACCCCTGTCAAAAGGTTGTTTATGAACCAATAAAAGGAAAACCGATTGGTAGGCCGAATACCGAAAAGCCGAGGTCAATTCAAATGAAAGAGTTGAAGGAATTGTTATTTAGTCGTCGTGACCTTTCTAGGCATGAACATATTGAATCTGAGTATGAAGATTTTCCGGCTCCAGCGAAAAGGGGTTGTCCAAGGAAGGATCAAGGTGGACCAAGCTCACGACAAGTGAAAGCTAAGGTGTCTACGATTCCTTCCCAACAAAGTCAAACCCAACATATACACGATAGGTATTTGGATCAACTCCCTATACTCATTATACCATATGTTTTGTCCACCGTCGATGTAGATGGGGATGGCAATTGTGGTTTCCATGTTGCTTTGAAAAAAATTGGAAAATTTAGTGAGGCATCTACCGAGAATATGACCCATTGGGAATATTTAAAAAATAAGATGGCCGCACATTTATTGGAGGATTAATATTTTTATATTGAAATGATGAAAAAAGGAGATACACATGGCGGAGAAGAATGGTTCAACGAGTTATATACTCGTGTAAAAGGCGAAAAGGGATTGGAGGTGGTCGGGTCCAGGTATTGGATGGTAATGCCGGTATGTGGGTATCTTTTAGCGGATGTATTGAACTACGTGGTACATTTTTTCTGTCTTCCAAGAACATGAGTTAATGTCACATTTACACCCACAAGGACGGTGTGTGACGATTCGGTCAAGGATAGACGAATCATTATGGCTTTTGTTAATGGCAATCATTTTATCGGTTTAACTTTAAAAGAAGATTTTCCATTACCTCCATTAGCCAGGTGGTCGGATTACTTCACAACTAACCATTGTAAGCAGTGGTTGAAGTAATACGATCAGAACATGAAACTTTGGGATCGTTTTTTTTGAAGTTCAGTACAGAACGTAATTGATTTGAACTTGGATGGTGAATAGTTAATTTTGAACATATGAATGTATGCCAAAAAATACTAATATAATGTTTTTTTCACAACGACTAATTCATTTTTTGCATGCATTTAATTCCATGAACGTGTGACAATCGGCAGATAAAGGAGTAATATATCTACCGATTCCACCACATTCGGTAGTTTAAATTTTGTACAAACTACCGATTATGTAAGTTGTCCAAAATTGGAAATCAATATTTTTTCGAAACTCCTGGATACTAACAATCACTTATACAAAATACCGATTATATAAGTTTCCCCAAATTGGAAATCGATATTTTTTCGAAACTCCTGGATACTAACAATCGGTAGTTAATGAACATAAATAACTACTGATTGTGGATAATCGGTAGAAGGGGAAATAAATAACTACCGATTGTATGTAATCGGTGGTTTAGAAACATAGTTATCTACTGAATATGCCGATTTTACATAACATCTGATTGCCAATATTGTTCAGATAACAATCGGTAGTTTAAGAATTTCTTAAACTACCGATTATGATAAGTAGCCCCAAATTGGAAATCAAAATTTTTTAAAAAATTTCTACATTTTGTACAAGCACAATCGGTAGTTTAAGAAATTCTAAAACTACCGATTATAATAAGTAGCCCCAAATTGGAAATCGAATTTTTTTAAAAAATTTCAACATTTTATACAACATCAGTCGGTAGTTTAAGAAATTCTAACACTACCGATTATGATAAGTAGCCCCAAATTGGAAATCGAAATTTTTTACAAAATTTCAACATTTTGTACAACCATAATCGGTAGTTTAAGAATTTCTAAAACCCCCGATTATAATAAGTATTCTAATAAAAACAAGTAACATTCCCAGAATCGGTATATTAACATAAGCATTTACTTCCGATTACAACCAAACTATGAGAATATATTTGAAAATTTCTCAGAATCGGTAGATAAAATTAAACAATTACTTCCGATTACAACCAAACTCTGAAAAAATATTTGAAAATTTCTCAGAATCGGTAGATAAAGTTAAACATTTACTTCTGATTACACTTTGGACTTAATGAACTCATAGCTTTCAACAAATATGAATTCTTCTCCTTTTTCCTGATAGTAGTGTGTTTTTACTATGTTATTATTATTGGAAGATCTTAGAACTTAACTTATGTAAAAGATGCTTACAAATTGTTGGATCGACAAGCCTAAATGGGTGCGGTTAAAGAACCGTTGTTGTATAGCTAAACAATCAGTTGGCGCTATTCGAATAAGTTGGTACGTATCGTGAATTTGTTCAAGAGATCTTTTCTTTGGATTTCCATAATCTCGCACATATTTGATATAGATCCTCTCCCAAAAGGTTTCGGGTGTAACCCTTCCAGCTATGACATCTTCACGTAGGGTTTCGTTATACCATGTTTTAATTATAGCCAAATCTTCAGCGGAGTCAAATGTTGCCATTCTTGTAAGTAGAGTTATGGAGTGAGTTACAAAGAGGAGATGCTTAAATGAAATTTGTAGGGTGTATGAAACTAGGTGTGTGTGGTATTTAGTTGAGAAAAGAGAGGTGTATTTGTAAGATAATTTCAAAAACTAGTCGTTGATTGTACTTTTATTATAAATAATTGCTCAAATATCAATAGTCATAAAAGTAAACAACAATCTGTAGATAATAGATACCCTAAACTACTGATTATGTAAGATGCCTCAAATTGGAAATCGCAATTTTTGGAAAATTCCTGAACACTAACAATCGGCAGTTTAAATTTTGTACAAACTACCGATTATGTAAGTTGCCCCAAATTGGAAATTGTAATTTTTCAAAACTCCTGGACACTAACAATCGATAGGTAAAATTTTGTACAAACTACCGATTATGTAAATTGCCCCAAATTGGAAATTGGAATGTTTTCAAAACTCCTGGACACTAACAATTGGTAGTTTAAGTATTCTTAAACAAACGATTGTTTTTAAAAATTTTAACATTTTGTACAATCGCTATCGGTAGTTTTAGTAATTCCTAACCTACCGATTTTGAGAAGTAGCCCCAAATTGAAAATTGAATTTTTTAAAAAAAATTCTTCATTTTGTACAGGCACAATAGGAAGTTTAAAAAAGAAAACACATCATAGAAAGAAAAAAATCCGACTTAAAATAAAGAAAACACATCATAGAAACACATCATTAATCATAAAAACTTACTTAACATCACTTACTAAATATTGCCAATATTCTTTAGATAACTTGTTCAAAATAACTAAAAAAATCCGAAAATAAACGACAGAAAACACAGCATAGAATTTAATTAAATTCTACCACTCCTAGTAACTCTCTTCTTCTTCTTCTTCTTCTCCTTGGTCATAGTATCACAACCTTTGACTTCCTTTTTCTTCTTCTTTTTCTCCTTGGACCGGTTCGCAGATTTCTCTCCAAAACTGATAGCATAATGTTCATTATCAATGTTATCAATTAGGTCAACAAGAGCCATCATTGGAACTTTTCCCGTATTGATGCACTCATCTATCTGGTTCGACACAAATGCAATCCTTTTTTCCTGTTATTAGAAATAACAATCAAACGAGTATTATCTAAAATATTGACCCGTAATACTAAAATGTAAAGGAAATAACGTACCAGTCTTTCATAGCCCGGGGGTTTGTCCTTCATGATGCTCTTATATTCAACAGCTTCATCTTCCTCAGTTGTAACTTCAACATCTTGAGGGGATTGTCAGGATTGTTCAATTCACAGTCAGGATCGTTCATCATTTGTGAATAATCCCAGTTATCCACCATCAATTGACGTACTTCTTCACGAGTAATGTTTTCGTCGCGTTCAACATAATTGAGGGGATAAATTACTTCATCTTCATCCATAAACCTTAATCAAAATTTGAATAAATACTTTAATTAACAAACCAAAACATAGATTTTTAACTAACTACACATTAACATAATCGGTACACATAATTAAGCATATTAAACCGATTACACATAATTGGTAGGTCGTGTTCTCAATATACTTCCGATTCTATGCAATCGGTAGTACGGGTACACAAAATATCTACCGATTATGATGTTTAACTAAAACATAATAAATAATCGGTAATTAAGTCTATTTTATATCTACCGATTATTGTAAATGAAAATCCAGAAACTAATTGCAAGTCTTAATCGGTAGATAAAACTAAAGTGGATCCACCGATTGTTCATGATGTTACGCAGGAATGATGAACTCGAGCCATAATCGGTAGATAAAGTGTATGAATGTTGAACCGATTATGCACCGTTTATCTAAAAACTTAAAAGTTTGATGTAACTTACCTTTGCTGAAGGGGGTTATCGTCGGAATCAGATGACGAATAGATAACCATCTTTTCATTTCCCTTCTTTGATTGTAATGCACAGCTTTTTGGATCCATTTTTGATGGAGAATGAGAAGAACTAGACAAGGAAAGAGAGTAGAAAAATTGGTAGAAGAGAAGAAATGAATTTGAAAGATAATATTTTCAACTTTTACACTAAGTTCCGTTCAAAATATTTTCAAAATTTTGATTTAAATTTTCAACTTTTTTTGTGTACGATATTTTCCGTGTATGAAATTTAAGGTTGTATACAATCACAATAGGTAGTTTAAGAATTTCTTACACTACCGATTATAATAAGTCTCCCCAAATTGGAAATCGATTTTTTTTGAAAAATTTTAACATTTTGTACAATCACAATCGGTAGTTTAAGAATTTTTAAACCTACCGGTTATGATAAGTAGCCCCAAATTGGAAATCGGACATTTTTGATAAATTTCAACTTTTTGTACAATCACAATCGGTAGTTTAAGAATTTATAAAACTATCGATTATGATAAGTAGCCCCAAATTGGAAATCGAAATTTTTTGAAAAATTTCAACATTTTGTACAAACACAATCGGTAGTTTTAGTAATTCTTAACCTACCGATTTTGAGAAGTAGCCCCAAATTGGAAATCGAATTTTTTTGAAAATTCCTGAACACTCACAATCGGTGATTTAATTTTTGTAACTTCTACCAATTATGTAAGTTGCCTCAAATTGGAAATCGTAATTTTTTCAAAACTCCTGAACACTCATAATCGGTAGTTTTAAGTAATTTTTAAACTAACGATTGCTGCTGAATGTACACAATCGGTAGTTTAAGAAATTCCTATCAATTGTGTAAATATGGACACACTACAATCGGTAGTTACATATAAATATTAATTTCCGATTATGTGTAAATTTGGAGACAGGAATATAATCGGTAGTTTAGGTGTAAAAATAACTACCGATTGTGTTCGATGTTTTTGAGTATCACTAACTTGCATTGTCGGTAGTTTAACCCTATACGAAACTACCGATTACCATTAAACTTTTGTCCAGTTATACAATCGGTAGTTTATGACTAAACATAACTACCGATTGTGCATGAAGTTCATGGACAATGAAGAACAACACAATAATCGGTAGTTAACACAAACACGAAACTACCGATTATAACATCTTAGATTTTAGGTTTAGGGTTTCAAACTTTTATTAGTGAAAGGTTTTGTAGTAATTATTTGATAAGTAGGATATTTTAGTATTTTTACATACCCTAGGTCACCTCTTAGCTTCTCCCATTGGATTGTTTTAAAAAAGTAGCACCTAATTAGTTTTTGGTCGCCTTCAAATTCACGAGGCTTATTTTTATGGGGATCTCAGAGACTAGATTGTTCCAAACCCTATTAAAACAAATAGTACCCGCATGCGAGAGATTTCATGCCAATACGAAGCCTTAACAGTAACCTTACCAGATTAATGCCTGCATACACCAATCTATCTTGCTAATTAGCAACAAAAAAGAAATAACAAAAATAGCACCAATAGTTTCAGCGGGAATGGCTTGTTGCAAGTGATCACCAAAGTCCCAAGTCCTATTACACCTATATATGACTTGGCTAACTTTAAGTCGAGGGTCACAATGCATACGAATATCCAAAATAGTTCATGTTAAATGATGTTTCATGAGCTCGCAAAATACTTTGTGTGCATAAAATATGGAGGTGATTATTGTTAGTCTCGGTATATGGACCGATGAACTTTTATGCTAAATAATTGTTTAAGCATCTACAATAGATAAGTGTAAAATGATATGTTTATTTTTTTTATCAAAAAAGATAATTTATTAATTATTTAAAGATGATATCTCTGGACCATACATATTATAGTTTCTAACATCATAAAAAAGATACTAGTTAAGAAAGGAAGGAGGAGGAGAAGTATATGAGCAAGATGGTGTTCTATTGGATATTGACGCCAAGGCAGCAGTCATCTGGTTTGCACTTCCCTTAACAGAATACATTTGATCTTAAATAGCATTTATACGCTTGACTAGTTGATTTCCATTATTAGGCACCCAGTAGTCCTCGCAAATATTAACATTGTTCTCTTTCCCAACCTCCCAAAGTGAGTTATTTCTTATATCATTATTAGTCCTTTCTGAATATTATTCCATATCCAAGAGCTAGATGGTTTTCACTTGATTCTGATGGGATGTTTACCATTAGGAAAATATTTGGCTTTTAAAATTTAACTACATAGAGCTTTTGGGAATTGGGTTATTCTCCATGTTATTCTAGATAATTGAGTAATATTGTTTGTGTAGAGGTCTTTGGATCCGAGTTACCCACAGTTTTTGTGATTACATCATGAGGGAAAAGATTGTTTAGGGTGTTAACATCCCAATCTCCATTGGCATCCATCGTATCACTCACGAAGTTGCAATTTAAAGTATTTATGGGCTTGACTAGTTGATTTCCATTGTAAGAAACCCAGTAGTCCTCGCAGATATTAACATTGTTCCCTTTCCCAACTTCCCAAAGTGAGTTATTTCTTATATCATTATTAGTCCTTTCTGAATACTCTTCCATATCCAAGAGCTAGATGGTTTTCATTTGATTCTGAGGGGATGTTTACCATTAGGAAAATATTTGGCTTTTAAAATTTAACTACATATAGCTTTTGGGAATTGGGTTATTCTCCATGCTACTCTAGATAATTGAGTAATATTGTTTGTGTGGAGGTTTTTGAATCCGAGTTATCCACAGTTTTTGTGATTACATCATGAGGGAAAATATTGTTTAGGGTGTTAACATCCCAATCACCATTGGCATCCATCGTATCACTCACGAAGTTGTAATTTAAAGTATTTATAGGTTGGACTAGTTGATTTCCATTGTTAGGCATCCAGTAGTCCTCGTAGATATTAACATTGTTCCCTTTCCCAACTTCCCAAAATAAGTTATTTCTAATATCATTATTAATCCTTTCTGAATACTCTTCCATATCCAAGAGCTAGTTAGTTTTCACTTGATTCTGATGGGATGTATACCATTAAGAAAATATTTGGCTTTTAAAATTTAACTACATAGAGTTTATGGGAATTGGGTTATTCTCCATGCTACTCTAGATAATTGAGTAATATTGTTTGTGTGGAGGTCTTTGAATCCGAGTTATCCATATTTTTTGGGTTTGCAAAAACCAGTCCATGCCTTTAAGTAAAGACCTTTACCACCTTGATGTTTACCCCATCAAAAGTTCATTTGAATGGAGGTAAGCTGGTTGGTAATAGTTTTTGGACTAAGAAAGCATCCCATTTCAAAGATAGGGATGGATTCCATGACATATTTGACAACAACAGTTCTTGTCGCTGGATTTAACAACTTACCTTTCCAGTTTTGAAGTCTGGACTTAAACCTAACTATTAGCGAGTCAAAATATTTCACTTTAGATTGTTTTATGAAAAGAAGCATCCCTAAATAATTGTCCGTCATTTTTATTTTCCTAACTTTTTAAATTGTTATTTTCATTTTACAAAATTTATTAAAAGAACTTTTATTAAAAAAAATCCTTGATTTTTAAAAGTTTAACATTTGACTTGAGGTTAACCCAAAATTGTTCAATAAGTCCAACAAATTCTTAGTGTCTACGGGGATAGCTTTCGCAAATGATATGTTTACATTTAGTGTGCGACTACAAAAATGGCAAAATGCTAATTATACCATTTGTTGGATATATCCCATTTTAAAATAGCAATTTCTATATTTAATTAACTGGGCGCATTGTTTTATACCTAGCCAACTATTATTATTATGAAAATTATTAACAAACCATTCATTTGAACTCCACAAAAACCGTACACACAAACAAACTCAAATGTGGAACTACTTGTTTTTCCGACCCAAAAGGACAGGGCTCACTTTTTATGTGTTGCATGGTTTTTAGGTTGGTCAAATAGACGGTCCAAAACAATTATATTATCATGCAGTTTAAACACCAAATATACAGGGGAGGAGCCAGGATTTCAAAAGAAGGGGTACAAACAAGAAAATACCATACAAAACAAAAAGATTTTAGTCCCTCAAACACTCATCGTAGCTTTTTTGTACGTGAAGAAGAAATAAGAAGTGAGAACTAGGTTCGGATTTGGGTATTGGGCTTTCTGTTCAATATATCTAAGGGGTACAAAATTTAATTGGGCTTTGGTTTAGGCTTACAAAAGTAACTTTTAGATTAATTTTATATCCTTGTTTCATATTGCATGATGGTCGGGCCTCTTTAATTTTGACACATCTTGTAAGATGAAACAAAAAAAATTAAAACCGTTATTTCGTCGGTGGAATTTGGTGGTTTACTTTTTATAAAAACTGATTTTATATATCATATGAAAAAATAGGAATTTTGTTAATTTAAAATTAATTTATAATAACGTCTCGAAAGTTGAAGAGGGGCGACCACACTGCAGCCATGGGCTGCAAACATGTATACTTTCTTTGTGCACAAAACTTGTGGCCCAAGCTTTATATGACGCGTGACCTTGTATTCTTTTTGGTATCTACATACATCATTAACCTGTTTTTACTTTTTGAATTCTGAAACCTTTTGGGTTTGGAATAGACTTCCGAAGCCCTTTGTTATCAGGATTTTCCCACAATCCTATATATATATATATGTTGGATCTGCAATAATGGAAAGCACTAAACATGAGAAAATTGTTAAGGTTAAGAAATCTCTGATTGATACACACAATGGACAGAGCCACCTGCTCAGCAAATTGTCTTTAACACAATAGTCCTCGGGTACTCCTCAAGAATGAGAGATGATATACCCCAACATAGGAGATGTTTCCAGGATAGAACTGTCCGTTATGACTAGTACAAGCACAATACTAGTCACCCTCAAACGAACTCAACAACAATTGATATGGAAGGGAAATAAACAAGCAACGAGCGCAAAACAAAGCAAGAAGAGGGGAAAAGAGCTAGGGATAGTAGCCTGCTATGGAGTAATTTGAAATGATAAACTCGTTTTTCTTTTATAGCCAAAAGAAGAGAAGGGATATTAATGGCAATTAATTTCGTGCATGAAGCACGATCATTAAGTTTTAAACGGAATTAAAACGATCAATTTATTCTCTCTTTTAAATCAGCTTGATTCTTGCCGGGTCTGACGCCCCCCACATTTAAAACAAAATTTATTTTTATTTTAAATTCTTTAATGAAAATATTTTGTTCAAAAAGGTAAGTCTTGATTGGCCCGTAGCCTCAGCTACGCCCGCACCCGCAAGTATACTCATTCCGCAGCAGTAGCCACAGTCACACCCGCACCCGCAACCACATCCACAGCCGCAAGTTTGCAAGCACGCAAGCGTGCGTGCTTCGGTGCGAAGCACCGCACATGTGTGAAAAGTATGTTTGCTGCTGCTGCTGCTGCTGTTGAAACATCTTCTTCTGCTTCTGCTTCTGATTGGTCACCACCCCATTCCCATTCTCATTATTCCCAACATCATTGGCACCCCCAGAAGAAGATGAATTCATAGTATTCATACTCAGAAGCTCATTTCCTTAATGATTGTTAACAATATAAAGCTTCAAACTAATCTCACCTCTTATATGAGAAAACAAACTCCTTTTATCAAGAGTATACAACTGAGGAATCACTTCATTACCCTGTTTAGTAATATTAGAACTAGTAACTCTTACTTTCCCCAAGAAATTCCTATTATTCCTTGTTTTCTTCTCATTATAAATGTTCACTTCAAGTGTTCTTTAAGGTAAATCACTTAATCAACATTGAAAACCAGTTTCTTATTCCAAACTGGGTTTAAATCTTTGTATTTAACTTGTGTTTTTAATCTCTAATTCTCAAATTCTACTTCAACAAATGATTATGAGGATCCTTCTCCATCTTTTGGCATTAGACTGTGTGCTCCTAATACTTCTACTACTAATTTCTCTTTACCATTTTTGTTGTTGTTGTTGTTGTTATTTTCAGTCATTTCTACCATTTTTTTGAACTGTAAATTTCTTCTTCTTTCTCAGAGAAGAGGAAGAAATAATAATGAAGGGAGAATGAAAAACGTTTCCCTATAAAAACAGAACAGAGACAGAGACAGAGAATATTTACTGCAAGGATTTTTTCCAAGGTAAACAAAAAATTGAATTGTACGAAGTAATTGTGTTAGCTTTAAATAACAAAAATCCTTGTCAGTGAACAAAATATTGAACTCAGCTTCTTATATAACAAAGGGTAACCGGAAATCTAACTACCGTTACGACCGTGATAACTGTGATATTTAAGGTATCGTTTCAAGAGCGCGACGAATCTTTAAATATCGTCGTATCGGCCGATACGGTTGAGATTTGTTTGATATTTAAGGTATATGCTTTTTGTTTAATCTAAATTTTTGAAACTTTAAACTTAGAATTTTAATACACTAATATAATCTTTTTTTAAGTATGGTTGTTAAGATTCTTAGTAATAAATTAACAAAAATATAGTTAATTTTTGGCATTCACATTTATAAAATTTGGACATAAGATTTGGGATTTTCGATATTTCACCGATAATATGTTGTTATCAAGATGTCAAGGTCTCTGCCGGACGAGACCGAGATCCGAGATTAACTACATTGCTGTGAACCAAGGTAGTCTAGCTTTCCCGTAGTAAATACTTGTACGATGTATAACAACCATTCTTTTAAACTCGTCCTACGTGCCGGAATCGGGCTGTAGAGATGGACGTTGGATAAGAATTCCACCACGTGTCATGATCTCTATCATGAGAGTTGGAAAAATAGAATGAAAGTACTGTCCGACAGTAGCGGGAAATCCTAGTAATAATTAATTTGGTATATTAAATTAAATACGGACATGAATTGAAATTAATATAGAATGAAGGTGTTACAAGGGAATTTATGCCCTGTCCATCTATTATGAGCCCTTTGCTGTGACAAAACACAATGAAGTTTTGTTGTGGTACCGTTTTACGAGTTTATGTTGTTATGACTCCCACACAAAAACTTTGAGCGAAATTGAGGACAGAGATTCTTCTCCATCTATTATGATTCTGATTTGACGAACAGTTTCTGTGCCATTCCTCATACCAGCACCATGGTGTCATTAAAGGCCTTGGGAGTAAATTCCAAGAAACATCTATATTATTCCTTTGAGAATGAGATGACAGACGACAAGCAACCGCAGCTTGCTTTATCTACACCAAATGAGAGTGCCAGGTACAACGATGATCAGCTTGTTGGTGGAACAAAGTTTTACTCGCTCGTATATATGTTTTTTGTCGTGTCCAGGTACTTAAAGAACACTGATTACTACATCGGTTTCTGTTATTTCAATTTTTGTTCAGTACGTATTGTATCATCTGCAAACCAATTTAAGCTTCTTTTTTTTTAAAAAAAGAAGAATATTTATTAAGAAAAATAAAGTAACGTGAAAGGAAGACGGGAACTAAACAAAATTAAATTTCTGTTACTGTTAGACATAACTTTTAACCAAAGCAAAATTTGAATTACTTAAGTTTGCCACGTCTGCAGCTAGCCATAAGACGTCGGTTTTATCATTCAAAATAAAAATTAGCAAATTGAGTACATCTTGAACATATGAACAAAACGATATTGTGGATTAAAGAGCACCGCTAGTACAGTAGATTACTGCACACGATGGGTGATAACCGAATATTGGTCTTTTCCAACTATTTTACAATTTCTTTAAATTTATTGGTTTTTTAAAGATTTATAGTTAATTTTGAAAAAAATTCAGTTAGTTTATAATGTAATTGAAATATTTTAACTCCAATTTAAAGAAATTTGAATTAGATCTGAAGGAAATTGAAAATCTAAAAATCGAAATAGTTATAGAAAACCTTTTTGTGACATTTTCAAGACTTTTTGTGAAAATCTTCTTTTTTCTAATACTTTGTAAACTACATCAAGTTTGAGCGAAATTTTAGAGATAAACCATAAGTTAAGTATATATAATTTTATTATTTTTTACTCCAATTAATATGAAAAAATATGGTGTAGATTTAGAAATATCATTAGAAAAATAAAATCGAAATAATCGTAAAAAATATTTGTATTTTTACCTTCCATGTCAAGGATTTCAATCAAATAAAAGAAGTTTTATTCTCTAATTAGATATGAATCAGTATGATGTATCATTTTATGTTTTTTCTTTTCCAGTTTGATTTGTACTAGGTCTTTTAATACGGGTTTTGTATTCTTCATTTTTTTTTTATTTAATGATAATTGTTTGGTACAACTAAATATTCAACATGTTTGTGATCTCTCCCAATCCATTTAGGGTTTTTTCTTATATCTTAAATTATTAATCATAAAGTGTATGTTATTCTAATTCTATTATTTTATATATTTATTGGGTTTATATTAGATTCTGATTCTGCATAGGAATTTGATTTTTCATTGGATGTATAATCGTAACAAGTATGAAACTGTGTAGCTGATGTGTTATTGTATTGTATATCGAATAAGAAATTACATTTTGAGAATATGAAGAAAAGGGGGAGAACGGTGGTTGTGATGTTGTGATGTACTAGAGTGTTAATTGTTGTAAATAATGGAGTTTCATACGGGAGGGGGAGAATGGTGGTGGTGTTTAATTCAAAATAAGATATGATTTAATCTTAATTGAGATCTTATAATTTTTTCTTAATTTTTTTATATGCTCATCCGCTTTTTTAATCTAACTCATTTAAAACGGAAGAAAAAGAACATATCCGACCGGACGAGTGGATGTCAACACAGTTCTACAACAATTTTTAAATTAAAAAATCGGCCTATGACTATTCGGTGTAAGATTTTAGGTGTAAATCGGATAGATCGACCGTGGTGCACTCCTAAGTCTTTGTGAATTGGATTTGGAAAGGTAAAAATGTTTTATAATATCTTACCACGTTCAAAACATCTGACAAATTTAAAAATAATTTATAGACTAAATTATTTTTCTTTTGGATTCTTCTTCTTATAATTTAGCATTAGTTATTTCAATACAAATGACTAATTATTAATTTGCATTGTATTTATTAATCTTGCATTGTATTCTTCTTATAATTTTAAAACTAATTTATAGACTTAATTATTATTTTTTTGGATTTCTTCTTCTTATAATTTTGCATTGTATTTATATATGCACATACAATATATGTAGTCATGTGTAATGTCAACATTTGTGCGATATCTTTCCTCAGCGTATTTTTGTTTTCAAACCCCATTTGAACTTATAAAAAAGGGTTTTTTATAAAATGTCCATGTATAAAATAGTCACGTTTTTTGAAACCTTAATTAAATGTCCACAGATTGACTTTTTCCGTTTGATTTATAAGAAAAACGGCTAACAACCGTTAGTGCATACGTGGTAAAAAATGAGGCCTAGTAACAAGATATTTAAGCCCCTCAATCTTCTGATCATGAAAGACACGAATTAGATCATCCGGAAGGTTAATCAGAGAAGAAGAAGATGATGTTGATGATAAACAAATCATGAAAAAGAGAATCAAATGACTGAGTTAAGTAGAGATGAGATTTCACCACCACCTTCTTCATCAAGACCTAAAACCCTAGAATCATTGATTAAAGCTGATGTTCGTATAAAAAGTAACATCATCAATGAACCATCATCATCGTTATCATATGAATTGGTTCTGTGAATGATTAGAAACCCATGTAATTGTTGGATCTGTAAGAGACAAGGCAGAACACGGAAATGGGTATAAATTGGTTTTGTGTTTTGATAGACTGTTTCAGAGAAGAAATTAATGAGAAGAAGACGGAGCTGATACCATCGATCTACAGGGTTGAACACAGTAGATTCAAGGAACTTGATTGGCTGCACTGATTACTCAGAGAGATTCAGAAGGGGTTCACAGTCGATTCAAAATAAATATACCAAAATTAATCTTCTTCTTATTCTATTTAAAAAAAATTCAAATTCCTAAAGAACCCTAATTAAGAAAAATACACAAATTAACATTCGCAAACCTAATTGATCAATTTAAGTTCGAAGAAATATGCATAAGACAGATTAACACTAACCCATCATCTCAAATTAAGGGAATTTCAAATCAACAGTAACAAATTTGATCAATCATTAATGTTCTACCCAATTAAAGTTGATACAGTTCTTGAAAACTATTGTTGCTTGTGTTGTAGCTTCTCTAGTTGTTGGTGAAGAAAACCTCCTGATACTACTTGAAGAAGATGAAGGAAGTGGAGATGATATTGATGGTGATGATGATGTTGATGTCATCAATGATTTTTTCTGACTTGAATTAGAGAGAAAAAAAAAAGAAATAATGTGAAAAGAGCCACGACCACTGTTTTTGAAGTGGTGAACCGAATTAAAAAAGATGAATATGGAAGAGATGGATGGGAAGTTAGGGTTTCTAAAAAATCTAACGGTCATGTATGCATACAACCCACCTTAAGCATTGATTAGTTATGGGTAGCTTTGTAATTGCGCCCATCAAAAATATCATCTTGTCATATGAGATATTGACTATGTAAACGAGATTTTACCAATTTGGTGGGCCCTGACGGAATTGCTAACGGCATGGTCATTATGTTAAAGTTCAATAAAACGTGGGCATTTTATTATATCGGTTGTTAATAGTCTGCCATTTTATTAAAAATCCCTTATAAAAACAACCATCAATTATCGTTTCCTTCATGTTATTTTCTTTGGTCGTTAAGTGATCTCGTGAGACCACATGAAAAGAAAGAGGACTCATTGGTGTTAATCCATGTAAACGGTTTACCAAGAATTTTTGTTTAACGTATCTTTATCAAAAGGGGAAATTTGTCGAAGGTCAATTGAAATTTCAAACTTTAGATGTATCGGACAAGTGATGTAGTGGGAGATTTAAAATTATTGTTCAAAGGGGACCTTAAAAGAAAATTCCTTTATTTTTAATGTAATATATGATGTTATTTTGTTTTAAATTTTTAAAACAACAATTAAAAAAATAATCCGTGGGTTATAACCTTAAAGGTGTCACTATCCAACAATAAAAAATCCAACAAAATAAAATGTTCACAAATACCATATTTGAAATTAATTGTCTAAACTACCTTTTCGTAATTTTAGAGAGAGAAAATAACCGCCTCTCATTTATCTCTTCTCATTTATCACTTGGTAACGGTATTTTTTTCCCCATTCAACCTTCTCTTCTCTTCGCTCAATAATCGAAATCTCATATCTGAAACCAATTTCAATTTCAATTCTCTATTCTTCTTACTTCAGAAATCTCATATCTGAAACCAATTTTACAACTAAATAAACAGAAACCTAATCTAAAATCGAAACAAATCACTGACCAAAATCAAAAATGGTGAAGAAACAAGAGAAAAAGAAAGATGAAAAGATCGACAAAAAACTTAAGAAAACAGTGAAGAAACAAGAGAAAAAGAAAGATGAAAAGATCAACAGAAAGCTAAAGAATACTGTCAAAGATTCTCCAAATGGTAAATCGAAGTTTCATTGTTCTTCAATGATTATTTATGGTTGAAAATCAACATGCATCAATGATTTTTGGCTTCGCAATTTTGGTTTCATCAATGAATTTGCATAATTAGGTTTTACCTCTTATCATTTGTTTGTATCATAAACTAGGTTTAGGTTTCATCTATTTTGAAATCATTGGTTTCATAATTAGGTTTCGATTAAATTTGTTTTCACCTTATTTATTCACGGTTCAATTATGTTTTGGCAATTATGTTCAGTTTTGGTTTCATCATTTTCACTGTATGGTTGAAACCAACTTTGTTGGTGTTATTTTACTTAATAGCTATTTTGATGGAACCAAAATTGGTTTTATCATTTTCACTGTATGGTTGAAACCAACTATGTTGGTGTTATTTTATTTAATGACTATTTTGATGGAACCAAAATTGGTTTCATCATTTTCACCGTATGGTTGAAACCAACTCTGTTGGTGCTTATGGTTTACTTCTGATTTAACAATAGGGAAAAAATAGTTAAAGAACTGTATAGGTGCTCGTTGCATCATTTGTGTGCGGAGGCACCTGCCATAAAAGCTTTGATACATAAATAGGAACAACACATGAAGTCCCTTGTTGCTTGTCCATTTTGGTGTTTCTTCAAACCGTTCTATGAAGGTACACTGCAAGAAGAAGAAGTGCAGAAAATGACGAAAGCAATTTAGATGATCTTAGGTTCATATCATAAGAGTGTGAAGCGTGTGAAACCAGATTGTTTCAAGTTAATGAGAGCAAAGAACATGATATTACAGACCACACCGGAACAATTTGCTGTGATTTTTTGTCTACAAATGATGAAGGATGTAGATATAGCCAAAGATGATGAGCTGAAGAAAAAGGTAAACATGTTTGCAGTTGAGTACTTTAAGGGAGATAAAAAGATGAGGAAAACTGATATTTTGAGAGTCATGATGGAAACTGCAACGGATGAAACCAAAACTGAAGACTTCGTCAAGTTATTCATCCTCTACCTCTTGGCTTCAATATTTGTCCTAAACAAAGGTGAGCAGAATCTGACTTCAAAATACTTATACCAAGTATTTGAGATGAATAAGGTGTGTTGGCCAGATTTTTTCCATGAGTATCTAATTGAGTTGATAATAAAAGACGAACAAGTTGATGATGTATCTGGTTGCGTAATTTACCCATTGGTTAGCTAACATTTGTTTCTTTTGATTCATAAGTTGTTTATTTTTTATTTTTCCCGAGTTTGATTACTAATTTGAATGTTGTTTCTTCTTTTTTTCAGTATTGGTTTGCCGAGATGTCAAACATCACCTTAAGACAGGCTGGGCACGATATGTAGCAAGGTTCGCTACTTGGAACCTAGATGAAACATGCAAGGAAATAGTGAATAATTTCAAGGATCTTAGCAAAAAAATAGAAATTTTCTCAAAGGTAAAAACAACAATAGTTCTTGTTTGTTTATATTTTTTAATGTCTGAGCCTTAAACAATGAACCCCTGAACGCTTAGACATTGAACAAGCATATCACAGATGTAAACAAAAATGATGGAACCAAAAAAAGTTCCATCATTTATTTGGTTCCACCTTATTCCAGATGAAAAAAAATGATGGAACCAAAAATAGTTTCATCCTTTATTTAATTCTACCTTATTCCAGATGAAAAAAAATGAAGAAAACAAAAAAAAAATCATCATTTTTCTTATGTTCTGCAGATGAATGTGGGTCACCGTCAGGGATCGTTCTTCCTTCCATATAATGAACAAGAAATACACTTGGTCCAGCGCATAAAGGAATAAGATATTCCTGTTGAAGAGTATATTGATCATGAACTCCAGGTTGGTAATGGAAATGACGATCGTATTGCACGTGAACTGCAGGTTAGTGATGGCAATGACGAGCGTACTGCAAGTGAAAAGAATGTTGGAGCTAGTAATGAAGAGCCTGTGCAAAATGAAGAGAATGTTGGAACTGGAAATGAAGATAACCCTTACAAGGATAAATATCAGTGGGCGAGAATTTTGATTGAAAAGCTTAGATCCGTTGGTAAAAATGGTCTTTCTAAACAAGATCAATCAATACTTGCCAAATATGATGCTGGGGAGAGGTTACAACCAGTGAAGGAGACTTACATGAGACGGAAACATAAAAGAGATGAAACAGAAACGGTTTCGAACCGTGAAGAACATGTGGAGGTGATATGTTAAATCTTAGATGTGTTAAATATGATCTTGCTTATTAGGATTCGTTACTGGTGTTGGGTTTACGATATTTCCATTTGAATATATTATTGAAATTGTTAACTACATATGTAAAACATTAATTTCGAGCAATTTTATAGATTGGTATGAATTTCTTTTTTAATGAAACCAGGAAAAGGTTTCATTTGAGAATTATATTGAGTTAGATATGTTAATATTGCAGGATATGATAAGAAAAGCTATAATGATTGTGGATGACATGATAGAAAAAAAAGGGTTTCGCTGCAAGAAGAAACACAACAAGATGCTGGCGATGTTGTGATTGAACCAGAAAAAGATTAATTGGTTGAAAATGGTGAACGAGAGAAAAAGTATGACAATGTTGTTTTCGAATATAATGTAGAGATGATAATTTAATTTGATTTGATTTGATTTGTTTGTTGTCAATAAATCTGAGTTTTTTGAACTCAATAAATCTTGCAGGTAATGAATCTGCCTGAAGAAACACAACAAAATGACACAATGGAACCAGAAAAGTTTTCAACACATGAAGTTCAGATTCAAGGTTTCATTAAAGATTTTGAAGGTTGTTTGTTGGAACTAGAAAATGTTTCATCATCTGAAGGCAAAGTTCAGGAGCAACAAGTGATGGAACCAGAAAAGGTCTCATCATCTGAAGGCAAAGTTCAGCAGCTAATTGAAGAGGTTTCAGAGTTAACTCCGAACACAATTGAAGAATTGAAGGTGGTTGAGCAAGTTAAATCTGAAATCAACAAAGTGAAGTAAGCGACAGATAATGTAATAGAAGAGGTTTTGGAGATAACTCCAAACACAACTGAATATATATCAAGGTGGCTGAACAAGTTGAATCTTCTTTGTCGAAGACTGAATTGAAGAGTGCAATAAAAGAAGTTTATTAATTGACTCCAAACACAATAGAAGATATTAAGGTGGATGAGCAGGTAGAATTTGAAGCCAAGAAAAGTTCTTTGTCAAAGCAAGAGATCGAAATTGAAGTGTCAACTCAGGGTTCAAGTGATGAAAGTGTTCTTCAACAAATGAAAGATGAATATGCAAAGAAGGGTTCTACATCAAAGCCAGAAAGTCAAGTCATGTACTACTACTCAGTTATACACATGGCAAAAGATGCAATTGATTTAGAAGATGATATGCCTCATTTCAGATTTGGATTGATGCAAAGTGACAGTGACAAAGAAGATAGTGATACGTCACTCCCGAACAAAATGTGAGTACCATAATATCAAGAATGAGGAAAAACAAAAGGAATATGCAAGCACCTATTAAGATGCAGGATTATACACCTAGGGAAGTTAAGAAGAAGAAAATAAATAAGATTCGTTGTATTAGCAGAAAGCACTCTAAAAAGTCGGAGAAGAAAGAAACAAAGGAAAAGGATGTGATGTTGAAAGAAGTTGACAACTTGAAGATTATTCAGGTACTCGATTCAAATCAGAAACCACTTGCGCGTAGATATTTAACAATGCATAATGAAAGATAAGTGGGATTCATACTTTTTCAGTTTTTTGGTTTCATAATTCAGTGTTGAAACCAAAATGAGTTTCAGCATATAATTCATAATTTCAGTGTTGAAACCAAAATGAGTTTCAACATATAATTTTCTTTTTTTCTTCTTTGATCATTGAGTATAATACATTTCTTTCAGTTTCTTTTCTTCTTCTTTAATCATTGATTTGTTTTTCAACAATTTTACAACAGTGACATGGCATGAGAGAAAAAGGAGATTGGATTGTACATAACGGAAAGGAATATGAATAACTTGATAAGAAAGGGTGACATTTTCGGAGATATGCTTGAATTATACATGCTGAAATTGCAAAAGAACATAACAAAGAAAAAGAGTTAAAACCAGATAGTACTCTTAAGTACAAAAGAGCAGTTTTTCTAAGCATATATGTCTATATAAGTTTCCTCTAAATTCTCTTATGCAAATGTTTTTCTGAAACCAAATTAAAAGTTGATTTTTGATTTTTTACTAAATTACATTACACTCAATCGGACAAAAAATATCGCTCTGCAATTAAAGCTTTCATCGACAATATGGATTATAGTCTAGAATTTATATTGGTTTTACTGCTCACAAAACTTGGTGAAAAATTGTACCACTGGATATTGCTAGATTTTGATAATGAGACGGGAGAATTCTCTCACTACAACTCCATAGATGAAACTGAATATGAATGCAACAAAAATGTTAAAAGCATGAAAGAAAGAATGTTGTCAGCATTCAAACAACATGTTGCAAAGCCCTCACTAGAGCCGACAATTCAATCAAAAGAATTCGTTTTGAACACCCTTTGTGTTGTCAACAAGATGTATAAGTGCTTTAAAAGAAATTTTATTAGAGATATTTTCTTCACTCTCTTTATTTCACTCCTTTTTTGTTTTGTTTAATAAAAAGATCTTGTTTTGTTAATTTCAGGAATGATTGCGGCCTTCATGTTTACTATTACATGAAGAGCCTCTTGAAAGGAAATTTTTCGTCTGAAGCGCATATAAAACAAAAGGTGCAGAATATGAAGCCAAAGCTGGCCTGCAAGATCCTCCTTGACAAAGGTGCAGACTATGAGGCCAAAATTACAATTTAAAGTTGACAGTTTTAGTTTGCAATTAAAAGAATTACAGTTTTATTTTAGTTTAAAGTACTTGTGTAATGATTTCATTTTTTCCGTTGGAATTGTTAGACATATTTGCTTTAAAATACTTGGAACTTTTATAAAAACATCTCAGTTTGTATTTTTGTAAAGATCTCAGTTGATGGAACAAAAAAGTTGAAACCGAAAAGTGTTTCAACATAAAAAGCTAAAACCTTAGGTATTAAATAAACATATCACAAACGTAAACAAAAAATAATGAAACCAAAAAAAGTGTCATCATCTTTTTGGTTCCATCTTATTCCAGATAAAAAAAATGATGGAACCAAAAAAAAGTTCCATCATTTTTGGGTTCCATCTTATTCCAGATGAAAAAAAATGACGGAACCAAAAAAAGTTCCATCATTTTTTTTGTTCCATCTTATTCCAGATGAAAACAAATGATGGAACCAAAAAAAGTTTCATCATATTAGAGATAAAAAAATACTGAAGCATGTGACAAACTATGAAACCTATTTTGGTTCCAACAAATTATCAAAGCCTGCAACTCTGACAAACTTAATCTAAAATTAAACAAACATGAAACACGTGCAGCAAATTAACATGTTTAACTGTAAAAAATTTAGAAAAAAGAATAAATCAGTAAATATAGGTTAAAACATATAGTAGTCTAAACGAAAACTGAAACTGAAAGTCGATGAATTATAGTCGAAATGACTTCAAATATGATGCGTAGGCCATGTCCTTCGGTTATGGGTAGTCAATGCATGTCATCCACCACAAGTTCTCATCTTCTTATTAGGAATTGAACCTGTATTAGGAATTCTTTTATTCTTCCTTGGACGACCTGATTGTGGTAGAGCATCAGGACCAAGAACAACGGATTTTGGAGACACAATCGTAGGCTTTTCAACTGTGGGGATAGGATTAATTGCTCTTGCATAGGATTCCCGGTAGAACTTTATTGTAAATTAGAATTCGACATACTTATACATATCTTCTTTATTCAGCATGATACAACGGATAGCATGGGCACAAGGGAAACCGTTGATGCGCCAGCGGTTGCAAGAACTGTTCTTCTTTGCAAATCGACTGTTTGTGTTAATTTCGAATGAACTTCAAACACATATTGCTACGACTTGGTGACACTGTATTCACGGCCATGCATCTTGTTGTTGTAGAGCTCAATTTCAAATTTTGGACATAAAGTTTCTCGCCACTTCAATAAGGTTGCACATTCCTCACGACGTACACACATTTGATTCATAAGCTTCAATTGATCTTATCAACCATGATGGTTATAGGCTTCTCTCTCTTCAAGGATCCAACTATTGAAACTCTCATCGATATTCGAACACGACCTACCATAACGACGACCAGGGAAATAAACGCTAGCCCATTTATCAACAGGAGCTCTACTCAGATAATCTTGTAACTTCTGATTTTGACCTGTATCAACTTCTCCCAGTTCTTTAAAATTTTGTATGTGTATTAGCATACGCACATTTTTCAAACAATCCCAACACATAATTGTTATAAACCTTATTGTCCTTCGGCAAGTATATATTGATATTGTTCTTCATATGCCAATAACACCAACCATGAAAATCATCATGGAATACAACAGGAATATGATTCACCAAACCACTACCATGATCAATCACAAAAGTAAGTTGTTTGCACAGAGGAGAAAGGACTTCATTCAAATTCTCCAAAAACCATTTCCAATTTGCGTCATTCTCCGATGAAACCACAACATAAGCTAAAGGATAGATTTCTGAAACAGAACAGGAAAAAAAGCCTCATCATATAAAAATAATAAAACCAACAGAAAAAAAATGATGAAACCAACAGAAAAAAAATGATGAAACCAATAGAATGTTTAAGAAACTTACCGTCATTCCCGGTTAGACCTGTTGCTGCCATGATATGACCAAGGTATTTGCTTTTCAAATGGGATGCATCAACAAATAATAAAGGACGACAATAATTGAATCCACGAATGCATGCTCCGAAAGAGATAAACAATCTCTGAAAGTCTCATTTTCAACTTCCAAAACAACACGAGATACGAGATTGGTTTCAGTCAATTTGTTGGTATACCATTTCAAGTACATAAATGATTTCTTGTTTTATCCCCATGTAATATTCAATGCATGCCTCTTCCCTGCATATGCATAATAACGACTAATGTCAAAGCCATACTGTCTTGTAAAGTGATTCATAATATCCTTTGTCTTCTCCTTTGGATTCTGTGTAATCTCTTCGAGAATCAAGCTACTAATTAGTTTCTTCGACACATGTGGTGTATTTTTAACTCCACCGCAACAAGTATGCTTCTTATTTGTCTCCTTGATAATAAAAGGACTACCTTCAACACCATCAATAGAAACATCATATATATGTCATTCACATTTCTCTTCTTCCTTCTTAGCACAACATGCACCAATCCTCAACTTCTCATTCCTTGTCGTCTCGAATGAATACCCAGATGCTACATAATATTTCAACATATCAGAACGAACTTGTTGAACACCTCCCGGAAACACCTGATTGACACCCTGAAAAATGCCTAACCAAAACGTATACTTCAACGGTTCTTTCACTTTATTACGGACATCTAATCAACTAAATTTGTAAGTCCTGCATGCTCGAAAGGTATAATTCCTAAACTTCGTGGCTGCTCAAAAGGCATGATTCCTGAATTTCGTGGCTGCTCAAAAGGTATATTCCTGAACTTCCTGAACTAGATATAGAACATCCATCTCTATGCCTTACATGTAAATCAAGAGATAAAAGCTTATTAAACAAAGTAAATAGAGCAACCGGTTGGAGATCAAAATCACAATTGATAACCTTTTGCTGATCACCAACTATGTGGAAAATTTCTATAGAAAGAAGTGAGAATTGACACCAACTTGAAATATACTACCCTTCAAATCAAAAACAGGTGCTTAAAGACCAATACGAAACGATAAGGTATCCTCTTTGTGAGATATAACTGCGAGAACATATTCCATAATCTACAGGACAAAGTATGAAACCAAAAAAAGTTTCACTAGATGTGAATGACAACAACAACAACAACAACAACAACAACAACAACAAAATTTGAATAAGAACATCAACAACATAATAATTTTTATTCCAATAGATTTGAATAAGAAAATCAACAACATAACCAAAAAAAAATCATAAAAACAAATGGATCTGAGTTTCATAGTCAACATAAACTCAAAAAATCAAACAAAAACGAAAATAAAATCGATTAGATCTGACTCCGATGATGATTTGACTAATACAATAGCTTGAGCCGAATGAGAAGATGATCAAATTGGATGGATAAATTGTAACTTCAGTTGGATTCTTCAAACCAATATCTAATCTCACTGATGAATGATTCGAAGAACAAACTGAAAAGTTGAATTTCAGTCTCCGATGAATGATTCGAAAAACAAACTGAAACTGTAAAAAAATTTCTCTTCTTCAGTTAAACTGTAACGAATACCAGATCTACTCTACTCTTATTCAATCAATTTGAACCTAAAAACTACTTTCTGAGTTACAAATATTGATTAAATCGGCGTGAATCTTTGAATAGAATTGAAACCCTAAAAACAAATAAAAACGAAGATTTGAAAATAATTTCTCAGAGAAGATTTCGATTATATTTAAACGATATTTCTCAGAAAGAAGATCTGTTTTTTTCTCTCTTAAGATTTTCTTCCGCCAAAACTTTCTTTTCAAAGGCTTAATAATATATAGAGAAGTACAAGACTGACATTTTGAAAAGTAAAGAAAACTAAATCTAAAGATTATCGTTTGAAATGGGGTTTTTGTATCATTTTTATTTCAAATGGTTTTTAATAAAAAATAATATGGGAAGAGTTTTTGTACACCAAACTTGGTCACCTTGGTGTTTTACTACTAGTTATGAAAAAAAATGATGTTATTTCATTTTATTTCATAAATGCAAAACCGATATAAAACACTCACAAGCATTATGCTTCTCCACTAGTAGCGAAATCAATTTTGTGTGGGAATAAGGCAGCATTTAGGAAAAGCTCACTTGACTTGCACAAAGAAACTATAATCAATAATCTGGAAAATTGTTAAAAGGAGCACCAATTTAATTGGGGGTATGCCAAATTCCTTATAAGATAAAGCACTTTTTACATTTATGATGGTACACCCCCGAGCAAATTTGTATTCCTATTAACAGCCGTAAAAAAACTAGTACGTAGGACGCCCAATGATATTGTTATCTACACTCTACTAGGGCTGCACATGGTACAGTTCGGTTCGGTTATTGAGCTAACAAGAACCAAAACCGAATACTTCGTTTACTGATTTTAAAAACCGAATGTTACCATTAGCAAATTCGGTTCGGTTCAGTTTCATACCGACTCAGTTTCGGTTTTAAACCGACCAGTTTTGGTAAACCTGAAATTACCTTATCAATTAGTAGATTCTTATGTAAACGACCACCAGAATCATAAATTATAGATTTTAGAATTGAGAACATGCAAAATACTTTCCAATATCACAAAACTATTATTTGTTTCAGAAATATTCAGCCTTAACTGCTTGTACGTTCCAAGCTCTAACTCCCAATCTACAAGTCCAAAGAGTATGCCCTTTTAAGAAGTTGTAGAGGATACTTTGGGGAACATTTCCCATGAAGAAAAAATTGTCTAAAACATAATCAATACACGTAGAAATAGCCCTCAAAATGGTTATTTGTGCAGTTTTCAGAAACAACTAATTACGTATTAACTTCATCGACATGACAAAACCCCAAATTTTTACAATCAGATAGGCGGAATCATAAATCATAGGTGTTTACTAAATACCCAATTCATCAATTCATAGAAACAACATGATCTGTAATGAAACCCCTATCATTATTGAATGAGTAAAGGAAGCAAGAAGAACTATTACCTCTATTTCTCTTGGAACATTTCTCAAACACTTGGTATGCAGTTATACTGGTTTGGAGAGGTGTCTTTTTACTTGTTGTATTAAGCTTATCTTATAGATTCTACACCTGCAAGTTTGTTTTCTAAGAAGAACATCAAGGTGTCTAAGCATTCTATGATGGACAAGTTAAAAAAAAAAATAGAATGACCTTGGTATGCTTCTTCAAACCTTTAAATCAATTAATTTCAACAAAATTGCAATCAAAAGGATCTACTCATAAAAATAAAGAAAAAGATAACACACCTCCAATGAATCAATCAAATCAAAGAGACCACCTTTATAAGAAATTTGAACATCATCACAATCAAATCCTTCATCAGAATCACCGCAATCACTATTTGAAAAATCACTTTTTCTTTTAATTGATGAAATACTACTACATCTATCACCACCACCACCATCAAAACCCACCTCTTCTTCTTCATATCTCTGTCAAACATTCTTTTGATCTTTCCCACCACCAACAACAGAAAACTTCATATCCCCACCACTTAAACAAACCCTAAAATAATTCCATAAATTTTTTTCGATAAACCCCTATATCTCACTAAACAATATAAATCAAAACGAAAAAGTGTTGTACTTTTTTTCTCTTTGAGAAAGTTATGGATCTAGATACCCTTGTAAAACCAGTAAGATTATCAACATGAAAAAGAAGAAGAAGATTCTGATTGACTATGGTCCTCTGCTCTGCCTCTGCCTCTGCTGCACCTGCGCTGTACACAGAGAAAAACCAAGAAGAGATGAAGAATAGAAGATGGGAAATGAAATAAGGAAGGAGAAACCGGGGAAGAGTTGAACAGATTAGGTTAAAAAACTTAGGTTAGATCGACGACTTGTATTACTCAAATCTATATCCTACGGTCCTTAATAATTGGTTTAAATCGATGGTTTCAGTTCGGTTTTACATGTGAACTAAAACCGAACCGGGATCAACCGGTTTTCTTTAATCTAAGACTGTTGGTTACCATTATATTTTCAGTTCGGTTCGGTTCGGTCTATTAATAGTACGGTTTGGCCCAGTTTATCCAGTTCATCGGTTTTCTGTGCAGCCCTACACTCTACAGTACACTCTAGACTTCTACAGGTGGGGAAAGAATTTACTAAATCCACCCATGCTCATTCGAAAACCATTTACTTTTTTCAATAAAAACCAACCACAAGACCACTAGAGAAAGCTTTATATAATTGAATCGGTCAGAGAAAAAAAAACTCTCAGGAATTATGTTAACTAGTCGGAACAGTTTCCCTGAGCAATTATAGAAAACGAAGACAAACATCGGAAACCAAGTGAACCCTTCATATGAGCGAACAAATCAAAATGAATTACGCTAGTCCTACCCAGACTATTCAAACACAACAAAAGTGAACCCTTGGCAGACCAATTTCTACAGGCATCTCACAGAAATGTCGATTCAATTGTTCTATTCATTTCCTAATTATACCATTATCGCTTTTAAGACACACTTTTATTGTGAATTGTCTATCCATCGATCAAAATTTAACTGTGTAAAAGAGAATTCAAAATGAATGCGATTTCGAAGATTGAAATAGAAATTATTGTATTTGATGCTTGAAATGTATGAATGTTGTCGTATGTTTTCATGACAAAAACTAAGGTCCATCAATTTCATGGTTTAGTTCCATGGCCCTAATTTGTGTGTTAAAGCACTGCTGAAAAAAAAGACACTCTCGCTTATAAAGTGTTTCCGTAAGATCTGAACTAAAATCCCCACCATAACCTACTGCAGAATCACTGTTGGATATCCTAATTGAATTCATTCTAGATACACAATCCCCAAACAAGATCATCTTAAAAAATGCATTAATTAAGAACATCAATTAATTCAAAAGATCTTTCGGCATAAACATAATGAGGTTGTTTGGTAACCATTATTATAATGGATTATGAGTCCATAATCAGTTATCCAGCCCATAATTCATTATATGGATGTTTGTTAAAATTTATAATAACTGATTATTTTAATCATAATTGAAAAAACTTATTATTTTTATAAGTAAAAAAAGTTGTTTATAAAAATTATCATAATCTATTTTTTTTTAACAAAATTGAATTAGACCTTTTATTTCTTAATTTCTATAAACTATCAAGAGAGAGACAAAAAATAATAGTGGACTAAAAAAATAATCTTAGATCATCATTCTTTCCACTTCTCTTTAAGAGCATTTTTCTAAGATAACCAATTATTCTAAAAATATGTTTGTTAAAATTTATTGCAAATTTGATTAATAGCATAATCATTTTTAAATTTATAATTATCTATTATCATAAATGATGATCATAATTTTTACCAAACAAGGCCAATTACATCATTTCAAGAACAATTTGAAACAGAGAGTTTACAAGTATGACATTATATACTAACTCAGTTTCAGAAATTAACAATTGAAGACACTAATTAGACCATAACTGTCTCACACCCACAAAAAACAAAAGGATCAAATAAAGAACAAAATCAATGAACAAAATCAAATATCTCTGTTTAGGTTATCATCAAAGCAACCAAATATCATCGATATACTACCCTACGGACTTGTTTGATATGTTTCAAAAAGAAAGCAATGTTCTTCATCTTCTTTATAGAGCCGAAGGGTCATCACTCATCAGCTTTGAAAAAAATCTGAACTTCTTACATTGAAACAAGAACTAACAGGACCTTTACCATACATACTTTGAGAGCAGAATGTTTAGACTTGAATTTGAAAACGAAAATGTCTTTACGAGACTTGCATTTTCGAAGTACGGGTTCTCATCGAATTTCTGCAATCAAGAAACACATGTTTGCCGAAATTCAAAACTCATGGATGGAATTATCTAAAATGATAAACGACAACAGACTTGACACCTGCAAATCTAAATAAAAGACTTACTAAAGTAAACAAGTAGCCAGTTATTTGATCACCAGTATTAGTATATTCAACATCCATGTAAGTTAGAATCTTGAAAATCTGGATCAAATATAGAGTGGTCACTCCATATAAATGTCGGAAATTGAAGTAGTAGACTTTTCAGGTTTAGGCTATCAGACTGTAAAAATATATGGTAAAAAGAGGGAAATATTCATGTAACCAAAGAGAAGAAGCTAAACCTTCTAATCTTCTTCACTCAAGAGGTGGCTAAACGCATCATGACTTAAAAACTAAATCATTACCCAGTTCAAATAGGCAACAAAGATGTCAGTACAAAACACGTATCGACTAAGATGGAGACAAAAATTCAACGTACATACTAAAAAAGAAAATTAATAAACCATGGGTGGACGATAAATTACGCACAGAAAATGTGTCCACGTGTTAAAAACACAATTTCTCGTGATATACATTTCTTTTTCTACAAATAAATATCTTGTTTACATTAAAAAAAATTGTACGATGTGACCTTTTTTTTTTGCCTGTTATCTTCTTTTTTTTTATATGATTTTGAATATTTTGGTAATAATTTTCAAAAGAACTTGTAAATTACATATTTAGAAAAGTTTTATATGTAACCGCTAATTATTAGTTTTGTACATGTAACATATGTAAACACTAAGTTTTTATTTATTTTTGTGAAACTTATTTGAGAATTCTTTTTTTTTTTTTCATTTTTGGTAGTGAGGTCAAGACGAATAGGCAACGAGGTTGTGTTGTGTTTTTTAGTAACTTAATTACCTTCCATTGTACCCGAAGATCAGAATGATGATGATAAAGACAAGACGAAGCTTTTTTTTTTGTGTTTCTGATCTGTATGAAACAACTTTAACTATCCTAACTAGAATAAAAAAGATTAAAAACAATAACTTTCTAACAAAAAAAAAACCTTTATCTTTGCCTTTATTAAAAAAATATCAATTAAGTTATTATATTTATTTTCTTTTATAGCAAATATAGTCTTTTTGTAACAATTTAGCTTAAGATTTTGAAAAATAAGAGAACATCCATCTTTCCAATAATCACGCAAGTTGTTATCATACATTTATACACAAACTTTGCATCAACAAGTAAAGTATTAAATATGACAACAAGTAGGATTAAACCAGCTTATGGCCGAATGAAGAAAGTTGACATTCTGATTCAGAACCTGTATAATGTTAATGTTGATCCCTAACCATATTGACTTTGCATAAGAACACTCAAGAAACAAATGATCAGAAGTTTCAACACCGGAGTTACTTAAACTACAATGAATCTCAATATCATGTTTATAACTAGCATTTTTATTACTAGTTAGGAAATGTCTTTAAGACATTTCCATATAAAAAATTGAGTTTTATGAGGAACATTAGTTTTCCATAGCTTTTTCCAAGTCTCAATAGGAGTTTGAGATTGAGAAACAGAATTATTATCCCCATAATTGAAAAGAGTATTATAAACACTATTCACATAGAAATTTTCTTACTTATCAAGCTTCCAGATAAGAGTAGTTTCTCCATAAAACGGACTGTCATAAACAAAATCTTAATGTCACTCTCCTAAGAAAACATAAAGTTAACCAAACCATCATTCCACAATCTAGTATCATATAATCAAAGATCACTAACAAAAGTATATTGAGTAAGGTTAGACAAACCTGCAACAATTTCAGTAGGACTATTTAAACCAATAACCCAACAATCTAACCAAATGTGTATCTTAGTACCACATCTAACTGCCCAAATAGAAAACTGTAACATTTTCAATCCCTTGATAAATACTCTTCCAAACCTAATTATTATTTTCATTCAACTTATTTAGTTGAAGAAATTCCTTATTTTTAGAATATTCGGCTTTAATGATTCTAACCCAAACCTCATCAGGAATCGTAAAACTACTCATATGAAGGGTTGGCAGAGCATCATTAGTCAAATTGGGAGTGATAATATGGATTTAAAGAGAATTGATTTCTTTATTGTGGAAGTAAATCTTCGTTGTATGCATATTTAGTCAACATTTACTGGATTACCACAACCTAGGTGTGTCGAGACCTATCATTCTAGACAGTGGACAACAATAAGTGTCCAATAAGAAAGGGAAGCCCAGCAAAATGAAAAAAGAAATCAATGCTAGTACGTACACATAGAATTCTCCAATGTGACATAGTCGCACTTCCAGTTAGTGTAAATCATTAACATTATGATAATGGCAACGAAAAAGTTGTTGATTTATTCTTGATTTGTTTATATTTTCATCCATTTATATATTTGAATGCTCCATGATAAGAATATCTCTACACCAACCATTTTTACATGCACCCTCCCTTCAATTTTCATTATACACCTTTTTATCAGAAAACTTCACCATATGTTGAGATTATCATGGATTGTGTTACCCTGACTTACTATGATAAACCAGTCTAGATTTTGCATACCATGGTATGCATACTACAAAACTTCTAACAGATGCATGAAACGTATAAACTTATAATTGGCACGAACTAGATATGCATGTCATCATAATCTCTGATATTGACAATTATTGTAGGTTAATGCTTGTAAGATCAAATATCTTAAACACCAAAAATTTGTATTGTAGAAGTACTTTTAATATTCGAGAGATCAATTTGTACGAAATTGGACTAAATCAAGAAATGACAGTTCCAATTTCGTTTCGGTCACAAAGGAAGGAGAAAGGTTGGTCTGTGGGAAGGGAATAAGATAAGGAATTAAGATCAATGAGATTGAATGTCAATGATGATAAGATGTGTTGAATTATTGTGAGGACAAAAATCAGAGGTCTGAGTTTTCTAAAAATCTCTAAGATGATAGCTCCGTGATCATTCAATTTCTTATGAGATAAAACTCTCTTGTCCTTTGTCGATAGGTTGAAGAACCAATTTATAACAGTGAAAGTTAACACACAGTTGCAGAGAAGTGAAAATCATGGTGGAACCGACTCCATTATATTAGTGGTACTTGACAGTTGTACGACCACTATTTCATTCATTCCTTCAACCGCCAACACGACTTTTATACTTTCTCGTCGTGGGTGTATTGTTACACCACATGTGTTGTAGGACGCTAGACCAAAACCCTAGTGAATATCCCCCCATGTGACTGTTGATGTCTCGAACATGGTTGAGTCTATTTTATAGACATGTATTATTTGGTCAGTTGTTGACCTAACTAGACTGTTAGTCTTAACATATTGTTGAGTCTAACATGTTGCCGAGTCTAGCGTATTGTTGAGACTAGCATATTGCTGAGACAACCAGTGATGCTTAATACGTCATAATGTTTGAGAGTCTGATTGATATTGACATTGGTCATTATGTCAACTGAGGCAACAATGATACACGTATGACCTTTGAGGTTGAGTAAGTGGCAATGTCATGTGAGCACTAGTCTCTTGCAGTCGCTGGTCTCATGTGAGTGCTAAACTTATGTAAGCGCTAGGCTTGTGTGAATACTAGAGTTAGTAATTGTAAAATAATTTAATTTTGTCTCACCGTGGGTAACAAAGTGGAGAAATTCAGACTATTATTGGTAGCATGACTAATCAAAGAGTGATAGAGGGACCAACCAATTTAATGTTAAAGGGACCGTCCAAAATTGATAGGAGAATGGGACCGGCCATGTAGCACGAGTTTAGTAAGAGAACAAATTTGATGAAACACGAATTTGGTAGTTGTGTTAGCATGTTTCGCCTATCATATAGTCGCTTGTAATACCTTGATATATATTTGGTAATAATATTGGTGTGAGGACCAATTAAAGAGAATACCAAAATAATAGAATTTTAATATATATTAGATGGTTGCGGGACTTTTTTGTGTGGAGTTATTTAGAATTCTTTGACTTTCGAAGTTTTCGACTCTCGAAGTTTTTAACTTTGGTAGAAGGAGGAAAGGGAGTTTTAATTGGAATAGGAAACCCTAAAATAAAGTAATAAAATATATTAGTGGGGACCGGCCAAGGGATGGCCGTCCAGCCGGACTGTTGGTGCCAGTCTCACGACTCTTTTGTACTTTTTAGTCTTTCTTTATTCTTTTCTCCTATTTTCTCTATGTGCTTCGAAGACCATTATTGTTATTTACACCCCTAGGTGTTAGTTCATATGCCCGAAAACTTCTGACGCCCGAAAACTTCGGACATAGCTCTTTTTAGTAAAAACGATGTAGATTCTTCATACGATGTCCGTTTTTGATGGTTAACCCAAATTCGGAATCGGAAAATCGTTGGCTATATCCCTTCCATGAACTTTTAGCTAAAACTTTGACAGTTTTCAACTTGTAGTTCGTTTAGGGTTTAAGCCATATCTCTTAGACCGTTATTCAGAATGAGATGCCCTTTTAGTGTGTTGTAGTAGACACATAGGGGAACATATGTTGTTAAGAACATTTTAACCCGTTCTACACCTATTGCTACGTTTTTACATGGCGACTGTGATATTACGTCAGAAACTTGGCACTGACCAATATTAGGGTTTTGTTGTATTTCGACCAATATTGAGATTTTAGTGCGACCAATATTAGAGATGTGTTATTCAAGCTCGACCAATATTAGCGATTGTTCAATTGGAGCTTTAGTTTTTCATTTGGCGCGACAACGATTTAGTGCTTACACGAAGATATGATGTTTCGACTTAATGCATTCATGCGCAACTCATGTGTTATGATAAATCAATGTTATTCATTAAAGTTTGAATATTGATATAAAGTCACTCTAAGGATTCAACCGGGGAATATAAAGAGAAATTAAGTCGCTATATACTAGTAGGCAATCTATCTAGGAGCGTGGCATCCACTCGGGAACAATGTGTTATGGATGCTTATTCTGTATATTCAGAGATCATCTGGGAAAGAGTTGCAATCAGTACCAGTGATATTTTGAGAACAATGTTGTTCTACACTATTGATTAATTTATCTAGAAACTTCCCTATTATTATAAAAGAGTAAGCACTGAGTCGTACAATACTAGTTTTGTATGTAGAATATTGAAAGCTCAGTCGGGTGAGGCTCTAATATTATATGTGTACTTTCAGAGAGACTACATGATCAATGTGAGATGCATGTAGTAAGAGTTTGACATTTTTAATTCTCTTGCGGAATATAAAATATTAAGTTTTATGATTTTGATGCCGGATCAGTAGCAATTACAAAATTATATTATTCCTTTGATTCTACTGCTGGTTAGAGATGATTTTATTATTTTAAACTTTGTTAAGTATCCACTATCTACACTTTCATATTATAAGTTTACTGCAAATTATGCAAGCTAACAGTTCTGATGTAAGATAGTCAAAATTACTCGAACATTATAAACAGGGGGTAGTCAATTGTGATTTATAAAGACTTATAGAGAATTCTCAAATATGTTGTTAGTCAATTGAAATTTCCAGAGAGTCTCCCAAACTCTCTTGTTATTGGATATAGACTTTTTTCAAGTCTTTTAAATTCCCCTAAACTCTCTTGTTATTGGATTAAGATTTGTTACAAGTTACTCAAACACTCTTGTTAATAGATATAGACTTCAAAATCATTGATTTGTTACTTATTGGGATTTTGGGAGACTTTTTTGATGAAAATAGGCATGAGAAAAATCTCTCCCTTATAGGTGATATTTTGAGAGACTTGAAGATTTGGGTAAAACAGATATAATCCAAAGGTCCTCAACTAGTCCATGCACCCATTTTCGTCCTAAACATCTAAAGGGACCACTTGGTTTCATCAACTAATTTGCTTGGAACCAGATTCTTCCACTGAAAAAATAGATCCTGAAGACAATCTTTCCCAAAATCAAACTCAAAGACAACAACGAGAAGATGCTAATCAGTGGCGAGATAGCATAGCAAATAAAATGTGGGATGAGTGGAATAAAGAGAATGAAAACTTAGGCACAGGACAACAATGAGCTTTTAATTTTGACAAATGACACAAATTTTACTAGGTATTCATGATACTTGTGTTAATTGTGTAACGTGCATAATAAAAAAAGTTGGTAGATTTTTGAATTTATGATTAGATATTTTACATCTTTTTATCTCTACAAATCACAAAGATTCTCTAGAAATCCATTAGATTTGTATCTACAAGTCGCAGAGACTCTCTACAATTCTCTTTTAAAATCACTGGAAATCTCGATATTTTCAGAGAGTCTTCGGGAATCACTAAAAATAAAAATCTATAAAAGTCTATATAAATCTCATTTGACTACCCCTAAAAATGTTTACACGCTTAAACCAACGAATCAAAAATAAAACCACACAACACTGCAAGACCTTGAAATTTCAACACCAAAAAACATATAAAGAGTACCTGGGATCTTCGAATCCCCTGAAATTTCAAAACATACAAGAATCTTAGATAATTAAACCTGCATAGAAGAGCAATTTTACTGATACGTCTAGGGTCAATCCATGATAAACATCCGTACGTAAAAGTTACTTTTGATTTGTCGGTGCAAGCGTATAAATTTGGCCGATGGTGGTGGTTTTTTCTACTACCCATCATGTAAACTCCATATCTTTTGACTGAAAATGTTAAAATTTTATAGAAAAGCAAAAAAAAAAAAAAAAAATACAAGAAGAAAGCACATTCAAGTCTTGCTACAATGAATTGCAAAGAAGCCAAAGCAAATTGAAAAAACACACAAGGCTACAAAATAATAGTGATAGTTATCTCACTCAACGGTTTAGATATATCCTATCTATCTTAGTAGCGGCTAGGATTTTCCCTCCTCTCTTAGTTTCACCATATAGCTTTGTATTATGGTCCTGATTTATGTTATCTCACCTCAGTGCATTCATCTCCACCGAGATTTGGTTTGTAGTCCCAAACAGTCAGTTATTTGTGAGACGGTATTCACCAACGCACCATTAACTTCTCTTCCATCTCTGTTCAATTGATAAAATTGAAAACCCAAGAATATTTCAAGGGAAAAAACCTCAAAAATCTTTTCGAGAATTCTGAATTTTTCTCGGTGCTGTTTTTCATCTCCCAAAAAATCTCACAATTGATTCTTCATTGTTCTAAGCACTTCAGCATAGTTTAACCAAAGCTGCAAAAAAAAATAAAAAAAATAAAAAAATATTACACACGAAACAAAGAATGAGGAATCTAAAATCCAGGATTGTATTTGACAATCATTATGTTTAACAAAAGAAGAGTTCAGTAAGTTTTCTTCATTTATAACATTCTTCTTCTTACACGGATCGTCGGATCCTAATTCTTTATTAATCCCTTCAAATCTAAAAAAGGTACTGATTTCTAATTGATTTTGTTGATCTTTTTTATTGTTTATCTATTTGCCATCTTACTGGAACTGTTAATTTTAACAGGAGTTGGATAAAACCAGCGAAAGTAAGTAATTGTCATCCATAATCAAATATTGACGGCGAAAATGATTTTCATAAGATGACCTGTGTGGGGAAAAATTTGGAAGTAATTGTGTTGAAATGATCTCTTGACAAAGCCCTCCAGATGCAAGAAATACTTGTCGAGCAACAAAAAATTCTTTCGAAAAGATTAAATGTCGGAGAACCCTATCTAATCAAGGTTGGGAAATTATACTTTGATCAAGGTTTTCTACAAGGAATGTGTAGGATCACACCACTCATAAAGGGTGAGTCACAACATTAAGGATCTATGATTCGATCGGATCAAGAACTCTTTCTTGGTAACGAATTTTGCCAAAAAGAATAGGTTTATCAATTGTTGATGTATTTCAATTATTGTATAAACTCTATTTAACTATGGTGTCATTAATAATTGATAGTGTGATTGCAATACTTGTTCTTTGATTGAGTTAGTCTATTTATGTTGCTTTCGGTGATTATGAGATAAGCTTTCGGATTTCTGATCCTTAATATTTTAGTGTCATATGTTGGCTTGATTTCCTTATGATTTGTGGCACTTGATTATAGCTGATTTTTGAATCATACCCCTGTATTGTTATATATCAAGATCATAAGAAAATTGGGATGAGTAAACTCATATGTGAATCATTCTTATCAAATTGTTTTAGATTGTTTAGTATACATGAGTGGTTTCGGTTTTAGTTGATTCTTGTGGCTGGTAAATACAATAATCGTGTTCGTAACCTTTCTCTGGTAAAGGTTGTCTTATTATTGTCCTTTTTATGTTAAATTTTAACATACACATGGGGAGAGTTCTTAGATGAACTTGTGTTTAATGATTTTTTTTTAGGGAGTGTGGTATTGGAAATACTAGGGATAATTATTTCGTATAATCTTTTTCCTGATAAATAACTAGATCAATTCTGATCAGTAGGCTTATTGAATCTAGGGAAGAATTACTCTGATTATTTTTTTCCTGATAAGAAATTAAGTTAATTTTGATTTTAAAATTTTGATGGTATGTTATACCTCTGGTTGGTCCTAAATCTCTTATAGGTTATATCGAGTTCTTCGAACTTGATGCTTCTACCAAAATACCCTACTTTATTTTTCGGACCTTTGTCATTTTTTGTGACAAAAGGAGAGGGGGGGGGGGGGGGCATATATGAAGTGGTTTTGATCACTAAGTTGTATCTTGTTTACAATGACATGTAAGTCGGCCATAGCATTTTCGGAGGGTGAAAGAACTTATATTATGTTTAGTCATATCTAACAGAAAAAAGATAAAACATTGCTAAAAGGGGAAAAGATATCATGTTGTGAGTAGTATTATCTTGATTTATATTATACTACTTGAATAACAGTTATGTTCAGATTGAAAATCATCTTAGCTTAGTTTTAAGTGGATTAACAAGAACTGTTATTGGAAGCTTCAACAACAACATTTATTTTGGATACATTCAGGTGAACAAGTTGTTGAATCTTGGATCAAGCGTATGAAAAAGAATTAAGAGATGTTTATGTTACTATAAATTTTTTTAATTCATATATCCTCCATATGTAAAGAGTTTTGTCACTAAAATTGACAAATATGGAGATTGTTAAGGCATTGCTCGGTCAAACCCACCAACGTTGGTATGTCAAGTTTAGTTCCATAACTTGGTCCCTTGAATTGATTAATTATCAAAGTCAACTTCGTTAGGTTAGACTTGGGATGTAGAAATATTGAGACAATCCCTATTGAAGAGTTGGAGACGTATTGAAGACAAAACGAAGACATCATCCTTCAGATTGAGGTTAGTAAATATTGACTTTGAGTTGTTCCATTTCTATCAAATTCTTTCATTCGTATTCTTGGATTTACATAGTACAGTTTTCTATTCCTTCGCACTTTCGAGTTTTAACACTAATGTGACTCTTGTCATAGATTAATGTTGAACTTTCGGAAAACTAGATATATCTATCTAGTGGTGAATTCAGAATTTGAACTCATGCTAGAAAGGCTTTTTATTGGACATGAATTAAAGTTTATTTAGATTATAATTGAGTTTCTGTGTCTAATAGGATTCAGGATCAATCCCGGCCAGGATCGATCTTAACTTTCAAATTTCGAAATCTCTATCTTACACTCTTAATTTTTAAGATTTCGAAAGATGATCAAGTTGGATTATTAAAGTTAATATGTCTGGGAAATATTGAACATGTGTTTAACTCAAATATATTATTATTCATATTTTATCCTTTGATATCAAGGCAAAATCCTATTAATATATTGAAAATCCTTTTCTTTACCTAAATTGGAATCGAAAACATATATGTTATTTTTTTTCCAGAATATTGCATATAACTAGTGATTATTATTAGATAAAGATCTTGGGTAATATGACTTTATAGCTTATGAATTTATCAAAAACCCTATAAAGTTTGTTGGGTAATATGTTACTCAGATATTGAGATAATAATGGAGCAAAAGTGAAGGCCAAAAAAGTAATTGAATCGGAGGAATCAATAGATATATGACAAATTTATAACATAAAGACATGGTAGTGTATAAGAGAACTAGGAATGCTTGATAATTTTCAAAAAAGACCAACAATTCTAGAGGACAACATCAAAAACTCCCTCAAAACCGACCATGCATCTATTGAAGTGGGACCCGCCTTCCCAAAACTTTTGGGTGGGTTGTGTGATCGTCTTGGGGGAGCTTCTGTTGCGGAATGCTAATAGGGTGTTTGGATACTACAAGTCAAAAGCAAAAACATTTTGCTTCATAAAAAAATAACTTTTCTGCTTCTCGAAGTCATTATGAAATTGTGTACCCAAATAACTTCTGACTTTTTTTCTTTTAGAATTCCAAAAGAAACTTCTTAAGTAGTACCTAAACATATTTTTGAAAAATAATGATATTTCATCCTCTTTGAGTTCAAAAAAACATGATATAACAAAAAAATGTGATTTCGTAAAGCTCCTAAGATTACTTTACAATTTCGTAAAGCTCCTAAGATTACTTTACAAGGGAAATTCTTTTTTGTCAGTAAAGCTTACCTTCCCCTAAGAATGAAATAGCAAGCTTGACCTTATCGATCGTTAGAGAATGATGCCCTGCTTGAAGTCTATTTATAAGATGCCTTTTAAAAATTTGAATACACCTTAAGAAGTAACTTTTTGACTTTTAAAAGTAAAATAGTCGGAAACTAGGTTGCAAAAAAAAATTAAGAGTAGCTTTTATAAAAAAAAAAAATTACAGGGTGTTTGGATACTTAACAAGTAACTTTTTGACTTCCACGAGCAAAAAATTCAGAAGTTGGGTCGGGAACAAAATTTGAGAATGACTTCTATAAGCAAAAAGGTTTATTTTTGCGAAGCAAATTTTTTGCATCTTATTTCTAAGATTGACTCCTGCTTCCGAAGCACTTATACATATGGTATCCAAACACCCTCAACTTTTTCAGATATGGTATTCGGATGCACCTAGATGTTCAAAATCCAGAAGTTAGCTTGGTGACACAATTTCAAAATGACTTCTATAAGCAAAAAAGTTAACTTTTGCGATAGCGAATATTTTTACTTTTGACTTATGCTTCTGGAGCACTTCTAATTCTAGTATCCATACATGCTTTGGAAAAAGTTTTTTTCTTCTGACTTTTGGGATTGACATCTTCTTCTGGTATCCAAATATTCTCTAACTTTTGCATTAAATGTACCCTTTCGAGAGAGAAGCTAACGTTTCTTTTATCACAGGTGAACCCTCAATGGAATATGGACAACTTAGCACAGTGGAAGGTCGAACCACTAATGGAAGCGAAAGTCAATGGAATATCGTTGTTCAACATCTACAGTTTGGCAAAGATATGTTCCGGAGCTAAAGGCGAAAAGTTGAATACTCTTTAAATACCCAATGCGCTATTAGGGTCAATTGTCAAAAGGGTTTATCCACATTCTTATTGTTTCAAAATCTGTGGTAAGAAGCTTGGATTTTTTTGGACGACGTCTTTTATATCTCTGGGTTTCCGGTAGATGGTATTCTAGTTAGGGAAGTACATACTAAAAAAAATGAAGTGTGTTAAACTTTTTTGGGCAGAAGAAGTGAAGGAAACAATTACGTTAAACTCAAACGGTTAAAAAAAACTTTGAGACAATGGTTGATGAAGATAAGACTGGTGATGTGGTTGTATAACTAAGTACTATAGAGCTTTCTTGTTTTTCAGCATTGGTTCATCAATAAGAGCTCATACGCAAGTTGATTCAGTGAACCATGAATAACTGTCTTTTCAGGAGAATTTAAGTACGATAGACAATTATTCATGGGGTTCAACCATTCTATCCAATCTATGCCATTACTTGAGATTAAAGAAGGTCTCTTTAGACATTAAAGCAAATAATGATCTTCCTGGATTTATATATATTTTAGTGGTAATTCTCGGTTTACCTTATTTTATTTTATTTTATTTTGTCTTTCTTTGTCTTTGTTTACAATTGATAGTTATTTTTTTTATTTGTAGATCTCTTTCCTTTGCGCATCTCGGACCCTCTCCAGAAGTTTTCTAAGACCTTTAGTATCCATTTTGTAGATTTGATGAAACAAGCCCTACTAATAATTGGTTGGGATGACCTTCTCCGAAATGTATAGTGGAATAGATATAGACCTGAGGTTATACTCACAAAGTTGGTGGAAGAAACTGTTAGTTGTTGATACCCTAGTGTTTTTAGTAGCTAGTCCTTTTCTTCCGTTGACGTAGTTTATGTTTTCAGATTGTATGGCAGCCTTATAAAGAGATACCATTATCTGCATGAGATATGGCACATACCATACCGGGTAAGTTGTATGGAAACCTTCGAGATGGTTGCTCATTCATACCCAGAAGAGGCACCCCCAATATTTTGGCATTGATGACTTTGATGAATTAAACTTGCAAAACCGTGATAATTTGACTAATTCATCAAAAAGTAGTCGATTAAAGATTGGGAAACCTATGACATAAAATTGTGTAGATTAGTGGAACAAGAGGGGTGAAAACCAAAATTGTAATATGATTTCTAATTTTTTACTTGGCCACTTTTTGATGAATTAGTCAGATCATCACGGTTTTGCAAGTTTAATTCATCAAAGTCATCAATGCCAAAACTATCGGGATGCCTCTTTAGGGTATGAATGAGTAACCATCTCTAGGCATACAAGGGTCTTACGGGACCTACCAAGTATGGTGTGTTCCCAATATGATGCAGATAACGGTATTTTCTTATAAAACTGCCACACAATCTGAAAACATAAACTATGTATATGCAAAAAAAAGTACTAGATACCATAAATACTAGGATAGCAACAACTTACATTATCCATTACCAACTTCTTGAGTATAACCTCAGGTCTATATCTATTCAACTGTACTTTTCGGAAAAGTTCATCCCAATCAATCATTAGCCGGACTTGTTTCGGCAAAACTACATAATAAATACTAAAGGTCTTAGAAAACTTGCGAATAAGATCTGTGATAAGCAAAAAAAAAAAAAAAAGATTTGCAAAAAGAAAAAAGAATTATCAATTGTAAACAAAAGAAAGAAAGACAAAAAAAAATCATAAGGTAAACCGAGAATTACCACTAAAGGATATACAAATCAAGTCAGATCAGTTCTTGCTTTAATGTCTAAAGAGACCTTCTTTAATCACAAGCAATAATATAGATTGGGTAGCATGGATGAATCCCATAAATAATTGTCTATCGTATTTAAATTCTCCAGAAAAGACAAGTATTCATGGTTCACTAAATCAACTTGATTATGAGCTCCTAATGGTGAAAAAAAAAGCTCTATAATATTTTATTACAGCCACGTCATCATCCTGATCTTCATCAACCACTGTCTTGAAGTTTTATTTCAACCATTTGAGTTTAATGTAATTGGTTACTTCACTTCTTATCCCCAGAAACGTTTCACGCACTTCATTTTTTCAGAGTGCACTCTGGTAACTGGAATACCATCCACCGACAACCCAGAGATATAGAAGACGTCGTCCAAAAAGAAGCCAAGCTTCTTACCACAGATGTTGAAACAATAAGAATGCGAATCAACCCTTTTGACAGTTGACCCTAATAGGGAATTGGGTCTTTCAAGAGTCTTAAATATGTCGCCTTAAGCTTCAGAATAAATCTTTGCCAAACGGTAGATGTTGAACAACAATATTCCACTGAAATTCGCTTCCACTAGTGGGTCGACCTCCACTGTGATAAGTTGTTTATATTCCATTGAGGGCTCACTTGCGACAAAAGAAACGTTAGCTTCCCTTTTGAAAGGGTACGTTTAGTGCAAAAAAACATCGAGATAGTGAACACGAGGTTGATCATGAGGTTATTACATGAATTCTGGTTGTCCTATTTCTCGCGAAATGCTGGAATTTTTTTCAAAAAATAGCAATAAGTTGCTTGTTCAATGGTTAAATAACCAATTAATATCGTTTGAATTACTTAGAAACCCAGCTTATTTTATGGCGAATACTTCAGAGTTGGTGATAGTGCTTTTGCTTGTTAGTATTGAATTTTATTTCATTGTTGCCTCATTCCTTTTGTGTTTCTTTCCCATGATATGGGTATGTAGATTTAGTTCACATGTAACATATATATGACATATATCAAAAATCACTTCCTTATGAGGAAACTAGCTCGTCTTAAGATTGCATCTTTCCCCTTGATCCTACCAAGACTCGGGGTCGGTGTATCCTGAAAAACAACATGGTGTCTTACAACAAGTGCCATCATATTATGAATGATAACTATCGTACAACAAATTTTCATGTGAACTTGCATCCACATAAATTTATTCGGTTAATTTAAAGTCACATATTTTGCCTAATCCTAATCATAAAAAAGAAAAACATATATTGACCCTGTAATTTAAGTAGACCTTTGAAAAATATATGGAAACAATCTTTTGCAGTTGCAAATACAAGAAATTTTAGGGTCTCATGACAGTTTCTACAATGAACATGATAAGATTGAACTCACTCGAGAATTTATGAGAACTTAAAATCGAATTCATGGATGTTAAGATGTCAACTCAAAATTTAAAATACAAAAAGTAACTACAATTCTGTCTGCCCTTATCATCGGGGAAGTATCTTTGGTAGTTTAAGAATCCTCAGACATGTCGAGTTCAATAATTTTTAAGAAAATTGAAATTATTTTACTATTTTAATGATTTCAAAACAAAACATATCCGATATTTATACATAAATTGATATCTTAATTTAAATCAAACTAATAAACATTTTTAAATATATCACATTATAAATAAGGAAGTTAGATGTACATAGAAAGTTTCAATTACTTGAATGAAATAATGCATACTTTATAAGTTTTAAGTTTATTAAATAACTTTTTGTTAATGTTTCCTCAACAATATCTTCAAAACATAATACAATAACTTGTTCATTAACATATTTTCAAAAAACATATCTATTACATCATTCAAGTCCTAAGGAAAACTCTCGTGGATATAATCGGTAGTAACTACCAGGTTGCTACTAGTTAGAATAGACAGAGATGGAGCCAAAATTTATAAGCTATGGGGTCTCACCAAAAACCCCTACTGTTATATAAGTTTCAAGTTGTCATACAAAATTGCACCCACAAGACTTAAAAATTATGGACTTTCCAAGCCTATTAACATTTGAATTCAAAATCAAATAGGGCCTATAGGATCAACTTGCACCTCTTACCTCCGTCCTTAAGAATATAGATTTGAATTTTAAGAAAATGTCAATAATTTTTATTTTTTTACCCTGTAGAAGTGACTTCAATGAATGTGCGTGGATGTGGAGGTGTTTTGAAGCGAATAACGAAAAGGAAAGACCTCGGCGATCTTGGGTTAATCTTTTTATCTTGTTAATATTTATTTTTTATGAATATTGAGAAATCTATAATCATGTTTCATTAATTTTATAACTAGAATTTTATAGTAGAAATTAATTGAAGTATTAGACTACTTTGAATTTAATTATATATAGCAATAGACTATTATGATTTGAATTTTGGATGCAACTAATATAAGTTTTCTCCAGTCAACTAGCACAAGTTATTAATTACGGTAAACAGTTCACATAAAATGTATGCCAAACCTCTTATGATCACCATGGAGAAAATAAGGGGCCATATCATCCTATTTCTTAGGGTTGTCAACATGTTCGATTCCTCTCGGGTACCATCAGATCCGATTAAAAAAGGAGGGTTCTGGTCCGGATGTAGATTTAGTGGACCCTGAACTAGATACGATTAAAAACCTGAATACCCATCGGGTTCTATTTGAAAATCAATTATATATTTTGATAAAATTATTTTATCATCTTCGTGTTGTCTTGAATTTTAATAAATTTTTATATGAAGTTATTGTTATATATATATATATACACACATATATATATAAATGTTTTAATTAAAGATTAATCTTAAAAAAATGCAACAAGAATTTTTTTTAGCAAAAACTAAGTTAAACTTTAAAATTCTGAAGGAAAAAAAAAGCAAAAATAACATATATTCGGATACCCGATACCTGCAGGTACCCATTAGAACCTAAAAGCTTATCCAATTACTAGCGGTTCTAACCGTCGGTACCAATATTGTTAATGGGTCCAATTTTAAGATCGAACTGGTTCCTTCCAGTGCCTGGTAATGGGGTACCCATTGACACCCCTACTATTTGTATACCCATATTACGGAAATTCCATACATTCAATATAACAGGTATTTGTCCAACGGATTTTTAAATCAGCATCCGCATCCAATCTAAAATTTGTTGGACCGTACAAATTACATCCACACCTAATCAATTAATATACGGGCTGGATACCCATCCAGAGTTTTTCCGGATGTGCCAGATAGAATCCTCGAATTCAGTCCCGAATACTCACCCCTAATAGAAGGACTGTATAAAATTTGTGATGCTAAGTAATCAGGTCGGGCCTGTTATTTTGGAAGTTACTTTTTGACTTAATAAGTTTGAGAACATAGTTTCATTATGACTTCTAAAAATAAAAAGTTTACCTGTGAAGTATATTTTTTTTGCGTTTGACTTCTACTTCGGGGGAAACAAATACAATTCTACTTCTGATATCCAAACACCCTACTTTTTATAGAGCATATTCTCTTTGCATTTGATTCTAGGGATTGACTTTTGCTTCGGTAGAAGCAGAAATATTTTTGCTTTTAATATCCAAACATCCTGTAAGAGGCACCTATATGTTTGCTTTAAGATTATTTGGGTGCCTTTATAAGTTTCATTCTGTTATAACACCCGTTGGATGGTGTTCTAGAGTCTTCTTACTATTTATAGCCGTTGATACACCATTGACCTCCATAAGAGAAAATGAAATGTCTGAATATTTGTTTTGTTCTTCCTTTTTTGGTTTTCTTCCCGCTGCTCAGTCTTCTCCAACACTTGAGAGATTCATCTCTGTTTCACACATCTGAAGCGAGAACTAGTAAGTAGTTTTTTCTCTACCCCTGTTAAGTTTTCTTCATTTTGTTGATTCAGTTAGTTATTTTATCTCTCTCAATTTTTAGGGTTTTTTTTTGTTGTTGTAAAATTCTAGGGTTTTTGCTTAAAAATTAGTAAGTTGTTGGTTTTGTGTAAAGAGTCTCAAGGGGTGGTTTTCATCTACTGTGTGTGCTGCACAGGGCATGTTGTTGTCGTCGATATTGTAGTTATTTTTATTTCAAATTGTTTAGCAAATGGGTTTTTTTGATCTGTTTGTGTTGGTTAGTGAGTTGTTTACAATGCTGGGTTTGACTTTGTTATTCTTGGCCAAAATTGGGGTTTTTCTATTTATTTATTTTATTGATGGGTTTGGGGATTTTTATTGTTGGTGATGAAGAAGACGCTATTAGGTTGCTGCTATATGTGTTAGGGTTCAAGGGTTTGTATTGTTTCAGCTGTCTCTTCTCTTTTAAGTATTTGCATGTTATGTTTGTTTCTGTTTTGTGTTTTTTTAGGGGTTTGTTTGTTAGTGCTTACATTAAGTTTTTGTGTCTTCTTAGGTTTGAAATCTAGACCTGCGTTGGGTTTCTTTTGCAATTTGGAGTGTTTTGGATCTAAGATTGCTTCAGTTTTGTAGGTAAAACTCTCATTTTATGTATAGGTCCTGTATTTGTTTGTAGTTGCAAAATAATTGCACCCGCTGTTTGTCTGCTTTCACTTCTTTTCTTGTATCAATAAATTTGTCAATATGGACTTTGCACAGGTGGTCTGTAGTTATATTCTCTTGGTTCATAAATAGGACTTTGTGAGGACAGCAATCTTTACATGGTCTGCTGTATTGTGAGTTCTTGCGATTGAAGTCTTGGGTAATTGTTTCTTATCAGAAAGCTTTTTGGGAGAACAGAAATGGGTGTTGATCTGTTCTTATAACTGTGATACAGAGGTTTTGTTTTGTGCCGACTGGCTTGAACAATATATAAAGCAGTAAGTAACAGTGTTCTTCAGGTCCTGAATTTATCAATGGAGTGCAACAAAGAAGAGGCTGTAAGAGCCAAGGAAATGGCTGAGAAGAAGATGAATAGCAAGGATTATGTGGGAGCTCGATTGATGGTCTTTAAGGCCCAGAAATTATACCCAAGTATAGAAAATGTCAGTCAAATGCTAACTGTATGTGATGTACACTGTTCTTTTGAGCGCAAAGTAGTTGGGTCGGAACCAGACTGGTATGGCATCCTTCAGATTGAGCAAACTGCTGATGAGGCATCCATTAAGAAACAGTTCAGAAAGCTTGCTCTCCAACTTCATCCTGATAAGAACAAGTTTCCTGGTGCAGAAGCTGCCTTTAAATTGATAGGTGAAGCACAGAGGTTTCTTTGTGACCAGTCAAAACGGTCACTGTATGATGATAAGCGTAAGACTATGAGACCTGGTCAACAGAGGCAGTCTCAAAATCAGCCAAGTAGGAATAACTATCCGAGCAAACAACCTGTGGGTACTGGTACAGCAGCACAATTCACAAGAATGAATCCTCACCAGCAAAAACAGCAGCAGACCCAACCATCACATGCTAATGGCCAACAGACATTCTGGACTGGTTGCCCGTTTTGTAGTATAAGGTACCAATACTACAGAGACATTATGAACAGAACTCTACGCTGTCAAAGTTGCATGAAACCTTTTATTGCTTATGATCTGAATAGTGGGATGCCTTCTGGAGTTAACAACCAGCCATTGCCCCAAAAGAAAGAAGCCCCGAGTCAGAATGGTCCTAAGTTTGCGTCAGCAAATATACAGGGGAATCGTAGCAATGTGGCACCAGTACCACGACCACCCACAATGACAGGAAGGGATACTGTGGCTGGTAGGGCATCTAAACCCAATGCAAAAGAGGACGTGAATGTCCATGTCGAAGCCAGAATGAAAGGAAACGGTATACATACTGAACCTAAACCTCCGGATACCAAGAACAGGAAAAGAGGAAGAAAGTCTGACTCAGAAGCGGAAATTGACAGTTCTGATACTGAAAGCAGCTGTGACATGGAAGAAGATAGTGATCACAAAGCTGGACAGAATCCTGGACTTAACAGTGGTCGTGATACTCGCAGATCATCTCGGCGAAAACATGATGTTAGTTACAAAGAGAACTTAAGCGATGACGACGATGTAGCTAGCGGATCAAGACGAGAGACTACTAAAATCGACGAGCCAGTGGATGAAGTGGAAAAAGATAAAAGAAAGGTCCCTCTTGAAGAAAGTACACCAGATGGAAATGCTGAAAACTGCAAGAACAATGGAGATGAAGTAGCTGAAGATGATGGCAACTATGAAGGACCTGAACCAGTGGTCGTTGAAGTTGCCGATCCAGATTTTTATGACTTCGACAGGGATAAAAGTGAAGAATGCTTTGCATTTGATCAGATGTGGGCCATTTTTGATGATTTAGATGGTATGCCCAGATTCTATGCTCGGATCAATAAAGTATATTCGCCTTTCAAGGTGGATCTCACATGGTTGGAGTTTGTTGGTGGGGATCCCAATGAGACTGCTTGGAAGAGAAGTGGGTTACCCGTTGCCTGTGGTAAATTCAAACACGAGAAGACTGATACAATCGAAGATATAGGTACATTCTCCCATAAGATTGTCTGGGAAAAAGGCGTTCGCAATACTTACAAGATCTATCCCCGAAAAGGTGAAACTTGGGCCCTCTACAAAAACTGGAACTCTAAATGGAGCTCTGATCCGGATAACCACAGAGAATATGAGTATGAATTTGTTGTAGTGCTGTCAGATTACACCAACGAATCAGGCATTTTGGTTGCCCAATTGGTTAAGCTAAAAGGTTTTGTATGCCTTTTTAAGCCAACCAAAACCAATGGCATGTCTTCCTTTCAGATACCATCTTGTCAAATGTTAATATTCTCTCACAGGGTTCCTTCATTTAGAACAAATGGTAGAGAACGAAAAGATGTCCCTGAAGGTTATTTTGAACTTGATCCTGCTTCCTTGCCCAGTAACCTTGAAGAAGTTTCTGATTACATTGATGGGAAAGCTGAAACTGTTGGTGATAAAATTAATGGTTCCTTAAAATCTGTATCAGAAGAGAAGCCTCATATGCCAATGAACGGTGTGACAGCAAATGCTGAACCTCAGACTATAAGTACTTCAGATGGTATGACAGCAGAGGCAGAGAGAGTTCCTGAGCAAATTCCTTCTTCACCTATGACAGCAAAGGCAGAGACAGTTCCTGAGCAAATTCCTTCTTCACCTACTTCGGCTATAGACCCTTGTGAACTTCCAGAGTCGGTTTTTTATTCCTTCGAAGATGACAAAACTGAAGAGAAATTCCAAGCTGGTCAGGTGTGGGCTTTGTATTGTGAGTTGGATGGCTTGCCCAAGTACTATGGTCTGATCAAGAAGGTTGAATCAACCCCGGAGTTCAAAGTTAACATACAATGGCTTGAAGCTTGCACCCCACCAAAGGGTTTGCTGCAGTGGCTTGACAGTAAAATGCCCACATGCTGTGGAGTTTTTTCTAGTGGTGAGGAAATGGAGTTTGATGATACTGATTCTTTCTCTCATCTTTCAGAAGGAGCAGTAGCTGTGAAGAGAAACAAGTATGAGATCTATCCAAGGAAAGGGGAGGTGTGGGCAATATACATGAATTTTTGTTCAGAATGGTCTTCTGATGACCTCCAAACATGCAAGTATCACATAGGCACAGTTGTGAACGTAGACAGTACAATGAAGGTGTTGGTTTTGGAGAAGGTTTCTGATTATGAGACGATTTTCAAGGGTCAGATGAAAGCAGGCCGTGAATCCATACTTGAAATACCTCGCAGTGAATTGGTTAGATTCTCTCATCAAATTCCTGCAATCCAGTTGACTGGTGAAAAAGTAAGAACCTTGTTGACTGGTGAAAAAGTAGGAACCTTGCGCGGATGTTGGGAGTTGGATCCCAAAGCAATGCCCGTTTGTTTATTTAATTGCAATTGAAGAGTCAAGACTGTCCGCGACATGGTGACAAATAGCCCATGTGCTTGCTCCTTTTTTCTTTCTCATTCGTATCTGTGACATTAGCCAACCTTGTTTTCTCCATTGAATGGGTCTTCAGTTTGTTTATGGAACCATGGATGGTGGCTTCAACCATCGATTTTCTTTTATGTAGAAACCTGATAGTATCAAGCAGAAGAGTGAAGGTTGTTTGGGCTGGTTTTAAATTTTTGATGTACAAGGTCTGTGTTCTTTTGATCTGCTGTTCAGGATTACTAGTTGATGTCTTGCAGCAATATGGGGTTTAACAATTTATCAATTTTTATACGCGCTATGGAGAGAATGTCTTCTGTCAGAATGAGGTATCCATCTCATCTGCATCTTCATGTGGCTTTTATTTTATTTGCTCTTCTTTTTGTCTGACTGAAGTGTTATTTAGTTTTAGTAATGTGTAATCAGTATGCTGGTAGCATTTTTGTATTATGCTTTCTTACTTTAGGTTTTGCTTCAGCAGATCTATTTCTGCTGGGATTTCCAGTATATGATTACTTTAGGTTCAGTTGTACATGTAAAAACTCTGCAAATTTTCTATGAAACTTTAGAAGTTCTTTGAATAATCTTTCCATTTTGGCTTTTATAAGACCAATCCCCGAATGCATGGATAGGTTCCTATCTCGACCGCAGGAGCAAACTTGGGGAGTGATCCATTGGGGATCAAAGATATGAGGTGGCATTTCACATTCCCCTACTTATTGTGGCGACAGCATCCCTGACTTGGTAAGGTCATGGCATGTACCAATTCTGAAATTTGATTAACCTATTTTAACTGCAAAAGAACTAACGTTGAGCATTCATTCATAGAGTTAGGACAACTCCAGGACAACTCCAATAAGGCGAGTATACCAAAGACTAAAAACTAAAAAAATTTGGTCTTTTTTCTTTTTTTGCACAACGGTTTCGGGAATAAATATGATCGCACGCCTAACTAAAATGACGTCTGTTGTAAAACGCTGTTGTAGAGTAAAGTTAGTTGACACGGACGTTTCTCTGCGGAGACGTATATTATAATACGCCCCATCAAGTGAGCGTTTCATATTCTGAAAGCAGTCTGAAAGCAGACGCAACTGTACATAAGCGTTTGCATTTTGTTACGCTACTGTGGGTGGACGTATTATTAACGTCGACACTGATAAGCGTCTATTATACCAGCGTTGTACGTGTACAATTTGTGCGCTGTGTTACGTGGACGTTTAGTGTTAAACGCTGCTCCTAGTAAACGCCTGAATACCAGAAGTCCATCTAGAATAGCGTCCAGTCACAGAACGCCCACCCACAGTAGCGCTTTACGGACGTCCACCAGGGTGAGCGCCCAATCGACGTCCAAGTGGGAAGACGTTTTGGTATTAACGTCGTGCTGGGGGGAGCGTGGAGACATAGACGTCGTGCTGGGGGGAGCGTGGTGACATACACATCCTACTGGGGAGAACGTCCGTGTATTGGAGTTGAGCGTCCAGCCAAGCTTAAAGAGCGTGCGTGTACTAGGGTTTCCTTATTTGTATCTAACGCTCTCTCTGGCTTCGTCTCTCCCACCTCACAAGAACGCTCCCTCAACAGACGTCGGCGGCTGGAGAAAAATTGTTTCAAAACACGGTAATTAATTCTTATCTCAGTCATTTTCTTGTTTGTTTTAGTTTGTATTCGTCGTTTAACTGCGTATTTCACCATTTTTGTTTGTATTCGTTGTATTTATTGACGACGCCGGCTAGATTAGGGTTTTATTCGTTGTTTAATTTGACCATTTTTGACGGTCCACTGACTCCATTA
>JAJJMC010014768.1:1084677-1132853 GCA_023531435.1 Papaver californicum | reverse complement strand
TGTTGAAACTGAGTTATGAAATGTTATTGTGGAATGAAACATCCTACGGCAACTAGTTTATATACATAAGGATTTAATAGCCGTTCAACGGTTACATTTTACAACGGTAACAAAAACGCTCTTGTAAGGGGACGTTTTGTTGCAACGCCTAAATAGAAGAGCGTCTAATTGGGACGTTTGCCTAGAGGAACGTTATAAAACTGGGAGTCCTCCAGGAGGAGCGCTGCGTTCTCTTAGGCGAGCGCCTCACCTAGGCGTTCACCTAGGTGAACGTTCCCCCGTGCACGTCTCCCTAGTTGGACGTTTAGTCAGGCGCTCCCTTTGATTGCGTTTCAGTTAGCTTGCGTTCTCTTAGGTAAGCGTTAAATCATACGCTTTTCTATCCAAGTGTCTCATCATACGCTTGTCTAACCAAACGTCCGTGTTTTAAAACGCTTTCTCAACGAAGCGTTTTTTGTTAACGCATATTTAAAAGAGCGTGCGACTATATATTTTGTGAGAGTAAAAGTTCTCTGGTACTGTACATATAGTCGTCGAAATCCCAAATTTAATCGCCCGTTGCGCTTCAATTTAGGCGATCAAAGAGTAAAGATAATCTTTACTCTTTGGTATGGTCGTCCGTTGGAGATGCCCTTACTGACCCTAGCATTGCATTATGTACATATGCTCTCTACTTTGGTCTAACTATCAATTGTGCAAGTGTGCGCATATATATGCACTTTACCCTGCTATAACTTTCAAGTGCTCGATATTAAAGAGTTGGAAGTACTGAAGGAGTCACAAAACCCTCTAAGTAGCAAGTTTGAAAAACACGCTTTCATGATTTGTTGATTATGCTGTAGTTTAGTACTTCTTGGAAAAAAATTGGTTTTTGTATTTGGTAAGGGCGCTTCTATTAAAAGTGGGTGTGTGTAGGGCTGCACATCGGGTGGGTCGGGTCGGGTTTGGCCCTATCCGTACCCGACCCGCCAGTTAGCGGGTGATTTGATTTTTCACTCGTATCCAACCCATCGTAGGACGGGTCGGGTCTGACCCGGACCCGACTTTACGGCGGGTCGGGTGTGGGTGACCGCTGGTTATCCGCCCAGACTCCATAAATCTTAAGTTATGTTCTGTTCATGAATTCTACAGTTCTGTTCTGTTCCTGAATCTTAAGTTCTGTTCTGTTGTCTACAGTTGAACTTGAAAGAAAACAGTCACATGAACTCACATACATTAAAAATTTAAAACAGTCACACACACAAAAATTTCAGGCAATGTACAAACACAAAAATATCAAACATATCGGTACTATTCCAGCAAAAAGACATTTCCAGGCACTATACAGACACAGTTGAAACAAGTTCTAATCCATTCAAAGTTCTGTAAGACTGTAACCATACCCATTCAAAGTTCTAAAAAGTTCCATACCCATTCAAAGTTCTGTAAGACTGTAACCATACCCATTCAAAAGTTCAATAAGTTACAGACTATGAAAGAAAAGAGTTGTATAAAAGAAAAGTTCTGTAACTTAGGATTGTCTACAGTTGAAAGAAAACAATCACATACTTAAAAGAAAAGCAAGAGTTTTAAGTTCAAGAACTCGTCAGAATCAACTGCCGCAGGATGACATAGGAACAAACTAACTTAAAACTTCCTCCTCCAGGTCACCGAATAAGATTCAATCATCATCTATGATGATGGAAGAAGTAGCAAGGTTACCAAATAGCTCTGCAACAAAAGAAGTGAACAATTAGAATGAAAAAAAATAAAAATAAAAATACTAATAATAGTATAAGAAGTTAAGAACCATGAAGTACAAATTATACCCGACTCAAGAACATCAACCTCCTCCTTCTCGACTCCAAGGATAGAAGAATCTTTGTCAATTGGTGTACGTAACCAATTTTGCAATAAAATTAATGCCTCAAGTGTTCTAGGCTTTAAGGAATTTCGAAAAGGATCCAAAATTCGTTTTCCGGTACTAAAAGCTGATTCAGAAGCAACAAAAGAAACAGGTATAACAAATATATCTTTGGCTATGAGTGGAAAAATGTCAAACCTCGCAGAGTTGATCTTCCACCAAAGTAATATATCAAAAGAAGAATCCTCATTGGTTGGAGAGTAGATAGGCTCAGCCAAGTATCTTTCCACCTCAGATCTCCTATGATCCTCCACAGTATTCAATTGCCTTTTGCGTTTATTTCTTCCTTCCATATACTTAGCCTTGAACCTTGAGTAGAAGTAGAACTATAGTTACCTAGAGTTAAGCTTTGAATGAGTAAACTTTAGTTTTATGCTTCCCGTCTCTCAATTTCTTAGTTGTAAAGCTTGTCCAAAATCTAACACAATAAGTCTAACCAATAAATCATGGACACATTTCTCTGAATCAGCTAAAACACTAACTAACTAAGAATTACTGCCCATGACAGTCAGAGTGCATATACCTGAAGGCCAAATGACAAAGTAGATACTTGTCCAAGATCATGCTCAGCAGATGTAGATACTATAGCCTATAGTTATGGATTGTTAAACTCAACCCATGGAACAAAAAAAAATACATATACTGATTAAGCTCAAATGCACCAATAAGAAAACAAAACATAGAACTCCTGTATATGTGTGAATGAAGAACATAATAAAGCTACAAATGATGCGATACAAATATCAACAATTTAAAATGCTTACAAATATCTTTGGGCAATTTATTTGAGGCATCTAGTACCTTAAGAGTATAATTTAGTTGCAGATATTTAGATTTTGGTTTTGATACTTAGAATATGACTAATCAGCCATATATGAAGCTGAAGGAACCCAAAAGTAAATATGCTTTACAAGCCAGTTAAGTTCGCTAAAATGTATATCAAGTCAGTTAAATTTGCTAACACAGTTATACTACAAATTTGTCTTGTGGGTCAAAACTTTCATTAAAAATTGGCCTCAAAATATAATGGAGACCAGACGTGTCAAACTATGTATCCTTTTCTTCTGCGGTCAGAATAACTTCCTTTAGTAAAACCAAATGGACACTCTTTTATGTTACAAAGAATTGATTCATCTGAAAATGCTTACAAATATCAACTGCAATGGCAAAAGATGAATACCTGAAGGAGATTATGAGTATCAATTATCAAATAAGACCAGTTGGAATTGGGGATGAAAATAACCAGCTCCTGAAACTCAAACGATGAAGATATGACATAAATTAGACAACCCAAAATTCTTCTCATCAATTGTAATCTAAAACCCTAAACAAATTCAAAGATGAAGAAAGAGAATTTTACCTTTATCAATTATCACACAAAATCCCTAACTGAGAAATGCTTGAAACTAGAACTGTTGGAGTTCAGAAGCTTGTCAAGGGACTAAGAACATGCTAAGAGAACAACAGATTAAACGAAAGAAAAAATAGAACTGATCTCTCATGAGTCTCCTTTCGCAAAATTGCCTGTGTACAATCGAAGAAGAAGAACAATTACCATAACTAGGGCTGCAACTGCAATCCTGGTTCTATGTTTATCAATCAATCCCTCGCAACGTGCGAAAGGCACGTGTGAGTCTCTGGCGGGTGGGCGGCTCGGATCGGGTGAGAGGAGCTATCACCCCCACCCGACCCGCCAGAAGACGGGTTAAAAAAATCACCTGCGCCCGACCCATTCATCGGCGGGCCGGATACGAATCAGGTAAAATTGGGCAGGTACGGGTCAGATGGGTGGGTTGAATCGGGTTTATACAGCCCTAATGTGTTTTTTCTGGTTAAATTTGTTGATTTTGTGTTTCTTTTTGTTAGTACAAAGTACTATGGATATGAAGGTGTGCAAATGCTTGTTAAGTTAATTGGTTTGCTATAGTTTATTTGGAGTGTATTATCAATGACTTCAATGAACCTGTAGCACTTGCACCAACTGGCTTATGTGGATTGTCAACATTCACAGTCTCTCTTTGACTTTTTAAAGGACAAACTAATGATAATGAAGATTCTTAGTCAATTTGATTTCCTTTTTCAAAGGAATCACCATTGAATTTTATGTTTATATATCTTAAAGCGTTACCTCTTCAGGTTGAAGAGGCGCAACTAACCCCATTGTCAGAGCTTAACTTATTCAAACATGTTCCCTGTGGACATTCTTCAAACATCAGTGCTGATTTTTATCTATCACTTGTTATATGCTCCAGACTCTCAAGAAACATACATCCTATTTTAATTCCGTCAAACCATATTAAAGTTGAATTGGATATGCAACTCTATGGTTCGGTTAGTCTCTTCGACTATTTTGAATGCTTTATATATGGTGCTTTGAACTTGAGTTTCAAGCTGGGGACGTTGCTGGATTTGAGTTTATTTGAGGCATTGCTGGGGTCTTTTTTTCAGCGGCAAAAAAAAAAAAAAACGAAAAGAAAAAGAATTAGCTCTATTAGACACTACTAGAAGTCGTGTTGATTTACCCTTTCTATACGGGGGCTCCGGTGGTATTAGTGTCAAGAAAATCGCAACGTGCTTGATCATTGGCATATACAATGCACCTATGACTGACTCAAGCTCACTGCAACATGATTGTCCAAACGTTCAGCGGTTATCTCACTGAAGATTATCTCAGTGAAGCTATTGCAGAAGTACATATAGTCTAATTCTGAAATACATCAATATACAAGACAAGACATAACTAACTCCTGTCCTGCCAACTTATTTAACTTAACAAATCAAAACTCTTACTAGTACTCTTTTAAGTGTTACTGAAATATGAAGTTAGGCCTTCACTTTTGCTTACTCTAACGTAAAAACTATGCCTTACTTGTTGATCACTTGAAGACCCAACAACTAATGTCTGTTTACCTAATATCATTTTTCTCTTCCCTTCTGCATCAGCAACACACAATTCCTTGCATACATCAACTTTGATTTTCCCACTTTTTTCTTTGCCTGTCATTACTTCCACCCTTTCAAAACCTATCAACTGTTTTTTAGGTAACCCCAGTCACCTTTTCTGAAGATGGTGGTACCCAAAAGTTTAACAGTACATGGCTTCCATTTCTTTGGCCGCGATTCTTTAAAACAACCTCGATGTTGAACTGTAGAGTTGGCAATTCACTCTTGAGATGTCAATAGCTTCTCCTCAGCTGAATTCAGATAGATTAGTGTTGGGTGTAAGGATGCTCTGAGATTTATGCAGTGATATTTTTACTGATGAAGGAGCTGATTTGACAATACTGGAGAAAATAGAGTAACTTAGTCCATGCCCGAAGTTGTATAAGGTCGGGCCAGCATAAAATCAATAGGTTCGTCCAGGGAAGTTCTGTGTTGTGTTAGCTCTCATGTTCATGTCAGTCATTGGTACTTGTTCGACGTATTCTTGCGGGTACCACGTAAATGGCGATCTTCTACCTGAAAAAATTTCATGACTTGTTAGCAGAACTCATCACCGAGCCTATTATGCGGTAGTAACTTTTTCGCATTGTTCGCCTGGTCTATGGACCTTAGGAGTGGATAAAAACCAAATCAATCAATCAATCAATCAGAGAGAGTGAAAGAAAGAAAAAAAGAAAGAAAGAAAGAAAGAAAAAAAGAAAGAAAGAGAACAACCTGGATTGTAGTCTCCAAATATAACTTGAGCTATGGCCTCTCCTCTGGATTGACCAGGATAACTAACCCACAAAATGCTTACTATTTTACTCACATTTTTCACAAACGATACATCAATTGTACCCCCTGACATGATGACAAGAATCACCGGACCACTTGCTGAATTGGCGACATCTATAACAAGTTTCTCTTGTAATCCAGGCAATGTCAAGTTCACTCTATCCACCTCTTCAGCTTCAATAGTTTGAACAAGTCCCACTACTATCACAACTGCATCAGTTTTTGCCACCACCTTCACTGCTTTTTCTATCAAACTTCCATTACTACAACTAACATCGGCACACCCTGGTTCGTAACTCACCGCTGCGTACTTTTGAAGCCCTTGAAGAGGACTAGTGTACTTACAAGGGATGCCAGCGTAATTACTTATCATAACTTCTGTAGCATTAGCATTTGGTCCTATAACGGCTAGTGTTTTGTGGTTTTAGGATTCAAAGGAAGGGTTCCATTATAATTGTCTAACAAAACTATCCCTTGTTTAGCTGCTTCAAGAGCTAAATTTTGATGATCCTCAGAACATACATCTGCGGTCCTAGTTTACCGAAAGGGAGCTTCGCAGGGTCGCCATCAAAGAAGCCTAATCTCATTAAGACTATATAGTTGTTTACCAGAGCTTGGTCTACAATAGATTCTGAAACTTTTCCTTGTTTAACTGTATTTTCTGTAAAACTGTAGAAATCACCACAATTCATATCTAAACCTGCAGGAAATAGTAAGAAAAACAAAAATGTTATTCATTAAGTCGGCTCGAATTTTTTGATTTTTCAGTAAATTCGGGTCTAACCTGCTTTTAGGGCCATAGCAACAGCATCCTCAGGAGTTGCAGTGTGATGGATCAAGTTGTTGTAGACTTTAACTGAGTCACAGTCAGAAACAATATGTCTGCAAAATGAAACCGAATTTCTAGTCCAAATTCTTTTGAAAAAATCTTTAAGAGAAGTTTAGGGAACATACCCATTAAGACCCCATTGATCTCTTACGACTCCCTTAAGAAAATCTGAATTGGCACAATTTGGAATACCATTCACCGTATTGTATGAACACATCACGCTGCTAACATGTCCTTCAATGACACAACTCTTGAATGGTGGCTGATACGTATCCTCCATATCTTGCAATGCTACCTGCATAAGTCCCGCTCTTATCAACAACAAATAGATGAGTACTAATAATTACCTTTGCATCAAAGTGATAGCGATGAACTCCTTTCCAGTTATCAAGATCATAAGCAGTACAGTGCTTGCAACAACTGGAGACATTAAGTGCATTACTTGTGACATTCCCGTTTGCACTTATCTCCTGAAGTCCACGAACATAATTCACACCATACTTGGACGCAACAAACGGGTCCTCACCTGGAGTCTCTTGCCCTCTACCCCATCTAGGATCCCTAAAAACGTTAACATTAGGACTCCAGTATGTTAACCCCGCAAGACATACATTATACATAGCTCTAGCTTCAGTGAAAACCAAACTCCCCATTTCATACCATAGTGTGGAATTGAAACTTGCTGCAGATAAAATGACTGCCGGGAAACTTGTTGCACCTGGAACAGTTGAATTGAAAGACACTCCCCAACTATTTGCAACACCATGAAGTGCTTCATTCCACCACTGGTATGCAGGAACACCAAGCCTTGATACACCGGAAGCCTTATTTAGGAGCTGTTGAACCTTCTCTTGAAGTGTAAGGCGCGCAACTAGGTCATTGGTCAAAAAAAAAGGCGCGCAACTAGGTCATTGGCTCTGTCTCTGTGAGGCAGAAATGTGTTACAAAATGGTAAGTTTATTACAGCTTCATTGGTGCAAGCATATTGGTGAGTAACATTGGAAAAACTTAGTAAGAGAACCGAAAAGAATGAAAAATTTCTTAAGTTTTTGTTCATGGCTAACTTAATGGATTTTTGTGATCATAAACACGGTTTCGTGAAATTGGTTCAGGGTCCTTAGATATAAAAGTGAAATGAGTTTGCATTTTACAATACATCATTATACTTTGTTATGGCTAAACAAAGATGAGCTAGTGAGGAAATGACATGGGGTGGTTAGTTACTTTTTGGCTTGACTGTTTCTTCAAGCATAATTTAAGTCCTCCTAACATAGTAGATTTTTGGGCTAATGTTTGGTTTATCTCACTGTCCATACTTGACGCATCATACTTCTAACTCACAAAAACTGAACGTAACTTAGTGGAGTGACTCCACTGGAGTCCTATTATTATTTACAAGTACTAGAGAAATATGCAAAGAAAGTGGTTCTGTAAGTACTAATAATACTAACATTTATTCTTCTCAAGCAACTATGTAGAATACAAATGCTGTCTTTTTTACTTATAGAGCTGGGATTTGTTGCGAAGTTTTCCTCTTCTGTTGACATCTTGATATATACCCACTCAAGAAGTGTGTTTCTATAGAAAAATCGAGTACACTGAACATGCTTTGAAAGATACGTATAACAATAAATGCAAGGACTTGCTCCATAATTGACAGTAGTTCAGTTTTTTAACGCTCAGCACTGCAGTAATAATTTTACTTGATTAAAATAGCAAGCTTGATTCAGAAACTATACTACAGAGAAACTAGATCTAATACAAAATCTTTGGTAAAACATCTTTTTCAAAAGTTTGTTTGATTTGACTGCACCACTTTTGCAAATGCAGCTAGCAATTGTTTCTTATTTCGAAAAACCAAGAGACCGGCACCACGCCAATATGTGCTTTGGTATGTATGAGAGCTAGTTTAAGGGCCACCAAGTATCAATTCTAGGGTCACCCAGCTCCAGACTAGGAAACATTCTTGAAGGAGTCGGACTTGATAGCATTTAACATCATAACTCGTGTCAGCCACTTTTTTTTTCTTTTTTCTGCTCGGCTGTAAGGCACTTTTTTAAATGTGTAACCATCTTATATAATCATAAGTGTGACATTTATCATGTTTGTTTGGATCTGACTTGGTCCGAGTTAGATTTCAGATCGTTTGATTTTTTATTTCTCGGACTTTTGATTGGAGGTCTAACTCGAAGGTATTTGAGTCAGGTATCATTTTGTATCTGGCTTGTTGGGTACATATCTGAATAAATAAAATAAAATTATAACACTATTATTTTATTATTTTTAAGCCAGATGTAATGAGCTAGATTCGGATAAGTGAGTTGAGTCAGGAAAAAAAATAACCCGGAACTCCTTCACTTATTTTCATGTGAAGCTCGTTTCCTATCTCGGAAACAAGTAGAACTGTACCATGATGGTCCTTGCTTCGCTGAAAGCCGAACCCTGCTACTGAGCCATTTATCCCCTTCCTTTGGGGTTTCTCCCTGAGCTGTGACCCTAGTATAATTCGCATATTATTCGCGAACCCCATGATTTGAAATCGCGTATTTGGTTTCGCTCACTGATTCTTGGATCATAAATGCTGGCCTTTATTTGAAAGGGTTGGGTCAATTGGTGTGCAAGTCCTAACAGCATGCTCATGATTGTGATTATTTTTGCATTATGCTCTTTTTCATTCACTTGTATTAGTCATTACCAGAAGTAAATACTATCTAAAGCTATAAAAAATACTTGGGTAATTTCAAGCCAAGCCACGATTGTTACCTGATGAATTCCAAAATTTCAAGTTTCCAACCAAAACAAAATTCAAATTCTGTAGAAATACACTACCTACTAGTAGTGTCACAAACAATTTTACATACATCATATAATAATTTGTTAACCCAAGAAAAAAAAAATGTAAATATAATTAACCACCGACAAATAAGTTCTAAATGTCAAAATGAAAGAAATCAAGTAATCTCTAATCCTTGATCCCATTAACCCTACAGATTTGTGACAAAAGAAAAGGAATTAAAAGATAATGTTAGTGTAGTTACTTTAGACCTAAATCAGTAGTAGTCTCATACAAGATTATGAGTGCACGCCTAAATCTCCTAATCGGGTAGGCTAAACAGTAGAAAAAGGTGGAAAATTGAGTCTGTTTATAATTATATCACTTTAAGCTAACACCATGTATCATTAGAGTAACAGAGAAATGACAAGTGATGCTCCAGATAACAGCAACGGAATAGCACTCTCCGCTGATGCTGATGACGGCTTGATAGCTGTGACGTTGTTAGCACCCACTTTCATGTTCCTGTGTATGATAAACGAAATCAGTAATGAGATAGAGATTACAGATAAAAGTGGACTGCAAAATGAATGTCAAAATCGGATTGAAACATACCCAGATGTGAGATATAAGCAGTTATCATAACCTGGAGATACAACATGTAGACGAATTAACATGCAAACAATAGCAAAACCTTAAACAACAAAATACAAATGCAAGAAATAGAGCATTGAGATTTAAAAAAAAATTGTACGTTACACGGCCTGTCGAGGGCTAATGATCAGGTCTAGATAAGGTCACTGAACAAAGACTATTCCAAATATTCGCAAAGATATGGTACAATCTATGTGGTGAAGAAACACAAAATAAAAGCCTTACAATAGAATAGGAAATCTAAGAATATCTTCATTGGCTGCTAAGAACCATTGATTAAAATCAAGGAACCAAAGGTGGAGCTAATATATTGTAATAAGTACCAGAGTGAACCAAAAGTAACCTGTAGCGAAACATTCACAGAACAGTTTAGTCTAGTTAAAATGACAGGCAACTTCAAAATTTGGTGACTTGAGGTACATATGGTGTTTCTAAGATACTAGAGTTACTGGGATCATCTTATCCAGGAAACTTGCACCATTACTGTCATGCAATATAGTGGTTGCAAACTTACAATAATCTTTATGCAGAGAAGATATCATTAGCTATTTATATAAAACATATTGAGTTGAGATTAGATGAGAAAATCATACTTGGGTTCTTGGTAGTTTTTACTCCTGCACCTCCAAAGCCGCAAGCAATATCACTAGCTCCATTCTGCTGATAATAACTGTTGAATGCAAAGGATGCATGAGAGATTGTAGAGTCTGGCTGAAAACAAGGTTGACTAGGTTGAATAGCCGAACAATCCACATTTCCAGAACTACATGCCCAGTCCAAAGCACTCTGCAAGTCTAACTCAGAAGCTGTTGACGAAGCAATACACCATGTTCCGTTTGAACTCTTAGCGTTTGCTGCAGCATCCGTGTCTGCCGGGCCTTTTCCAGTCAAATCTAGAGTGTAAATACTAATCTGATCAGGATAATATAACCCCCAATTTCTCTCGGATTCCATCCCAGGTTTTCTGTTCTCGTTAAACAAAGAAAAGATGTACACGTCCATTTCTTGTCCAGGTTTTGCAGGAGTTCCTGTGTTGTTGATGACATGGCGAATCAAATTGGTGTTATAGGTCTGAGCATTATCAGGAGTAGCAGCTGTTTCCTTAGCCGCTCCTTTTGAAGGCCATCCTGTCTCGGTAATCATGATTTTTATAGTCCGGAAACTTAAAGCCGATAATGCGAAGTAGAGAGCATCGACCTGTGCATCAAGCATGTTTGTGTAGATCAAACCACTATTTGGATCAATCACTTCCGAGGAAGACTCGAACAACGCATAGTCCAGAGAAACATTAGTAGTCGAATCCCTATAAGCATAGTAAGGATAAATGTCTATCATGAAAGGGGATTGATTTTCTGCAAGAAATTCCAACAGGGGTTTTAGGAAGAAAGCATGACTGCTATTAAAAGCTCCAGCCGAGGGGGGGAATGATCGAGATAAGACTCCGAGTGAATGGGTGCTTGATATTTTGATCTTTCTGTGAAGTCCAGCTTTTTTTAAAGCTGCCAGGACATTTTTCATAGCAGGGACAACCAAGGCTGATATGTTGCCTGGGCTTTCGGTTACTTCGGCACCTACAGTAATGTATGTGATTCTTGTAGCTGGGTAGTAAGGTAAGATTTGATTCTTTAGCCAGGTGTCTGCATTGGACTGAAACTGGGAGAATGGAAGCAAATCAGAATTGGGAATTCCAATCATGAGTTCTACTCCTGAGTTTGCAAAGGCTTTGAGCACCTGAATATTGGCATCATAAATTCTAAGGTACTTAATGTTTTGATTTTTAACCAGCTCGGCTACTTTATCTGGGGTAGGAAGATCATCAGCATTTCTCCCATAGCAAATTCCAATTGTGCTTGCTCTACAGAGTTCTGAAAAAAAAATAGAGGTACATCTTTAAGATTTCGGCGCCAAACTATATTGGAACTTATACAAAAACTCTACAATAAAGTACATCTAAGATAGGGAGTGAAAGAGAGGCTCTGCAGCCAGAGGTAACAAACAGTGTGATTGCACTGAAAATGCTGAAAACCCGCATCCCTCAAGTGAAACTTGATAATAACGAAAAGATTATATACAAATGTACAATTTCCATGTAACTCAGTCAAGTAGACTCACAATTTTCAAGCTTAATGTCATTTGCAGGGAGCCAGAGACATTATCAGGTTAGATCAAAATGTAAGGCTATTCAGTGAATATATTTTATAAAATAATTGGCCCAAACCCACATTATCTACAAATTGTACCATAAGATTAGGGTCACACCATACACACAAAGCTGTAAAGCAGAAATTTTTATAACATAATTTGTCCCAAGTAATTATTTTATCTTCTTCTCTCTTTTTGAAGAATCACTACTTTACTTGATTTCCAAACAAGTTAAATTTGTGGGCACAAATCAATCACTTTTTTTTTATTCTTCTAATCCAAAAAGGCTACTATTGACAGAAGATTACTATTTAGCAACCAAAAAAGAACAACAGTGCAGTAGAAGAACAAACTCACTGAAGAACTCAGCTAAAGACTAAATGTATCCATCTAATTGAAAAGAACCCATCTTTTATTTCAACAAAATGACCAAAGAAATTACAGAAATTTGATGATTTTGTTATTTTAAAAAGAACCCACAAATCTAAAAACAGAACAACTTAAAATCTGCGTACAAAAAATTTGAACAGTGAGAGCAAATGAGAGAATCTGAAAAATGTAGGAAGAAAGAAAAGACCTGCTGCAGAGAAGAAGAACAAGGCTAGTATGAGGAAATGGGAGATCATGATTACTCCTCCTCCAGCTTCACAACTTCTTCTCACCATTTATGCTACTTCCACTGATTGAATTTGAATTTCAAAACCCTCCTTTGTCTGAGAACCCTCTGAGTGTTTCTCTCTCGGAGCTCTCAAGAGACAGAGAGAGACATATAAAGAGTAGAGAGTGAGTGACTAGAGTGGAGTGATGAGAGTGAGAAAATAAGTAACTATTTTTTGTACGGATGCTAGTAGCTGCTTCTGTTGGTGACAGACAGGTTTTCGGACTTGAAATGTGTTAAATCAAACTGGAATTAATAAAATATTGTCTCGATTCCGCCACTGCTAGGTATGTATGTCTCTCATATCTTTGATCAATGTTGCTAAAATACTACTTTTTTATTGAACAAAATCCAAATACTTACTAATTTTTATCTTTTTCTAGATAGTAGAGTACAAAGTCTGGTACCATTCAAAGAGTATTCAAGTATATAGTATTTGTCAAGCTCAGTACACAATCACCAACGGTAAAATACAAAGGAAGAACAAACAAAAAAGAGTTGGGGGGTGTGGGGTTGTTTCAGAAAAGTGAAAAAGAATCCTTCTCCCTTGTTTTTTGTGTTTGGACCTGGAGTTTGTTTAAATTTTCTCCCTAGATTTTTGCTCACACGATGAGTGCTCTTTCTCTCTATACATTTTTTGTTAGATATTTTGTATTTGGTATTTTATTTAAGCAAAACCACATTAACTAAGAAATGTAGTATAAGATTAACGATTCTGCTGCTTCTCTCTCTTTCTCTTTCGGAGTCTGGCCATGTTTGCCTGAATTCTCACCGTTAGGTCTTCTTCTGGCGTCTAGCGGCTAGTTTTTACCGAATTTCTCACCGGCTTTTATGGATACTCACTCATAATCATGAAATCAGAAACTAACCACCGGTGTCAATTAGTTACTTTCTCAGAAAATCACATTAGAAATAACAATCACAGTTCTAAGTTACACAATCACAAGCATATCAGCAACAATCACAAGAACAATTTCATTATCTACTTCGTCTTCAGAAATCTCAGGACCTTCATTACTGGAAGTAATCACACTCACATCCAATATCTCTCTCAAAATACAAAGATATCACACAAAAGCGTCCTCAGAACAACACAATTTTAAAACTCTGTAGAACTACTACCTATAGTTTTTCTTCAAAGGATGAGCTCAAAACTCATCAGCAATGGCATACCCTCTCTATCAATGCCCTCAATCTCTATAAATCTAAGCATAAAAACCCAAACCACCCCTTCTACTCCCCCCTTTCTTGCCTCCTTTTTACCCCTAATCCAAGTCTAAACCCAAAACCCCCACCATTCCTTTGCTTCAGCAATCTCACCTGTTCTCAACCTAGCCCGTCCACTACTATTTTTTCTTATTCTAAGGTTGATATCCGAAAATCCCATATTACCTTTATACATACCCTAAGCCACAAACCATCTCCCTTAAGCCCTCTAAAATGTTTAAAATCTATATTCTTTCTCATCTTTTTTATCAACCCTAGGCCCTTAGACATTGCTCATCCTCAAACCAAAAATCAAAATCCTAGGCTCTTGCAATTCAAAGCTATAAACATTCATAGATCTAAATTTAAGAGTCTGAAACCAAATTACAATATCACAAGTTTGACTACCAACATTACCAAACCGAAATACTACAATTTATGCCTGCTTAAACACCGTATTAACCAAAATGTCTACTATGCCACTGAAAAGTACAAAATCCTGATAATGAAAGTCCTGTCAGAATGTGTTCACATGAGGGATAAAGGTTGGATGCTACCTCTACTGTCTTGGTTGCCTGGGATGTCTGGATCGCCTGATTCGCCTAGTATGCAGAGGCTGCTGTGGGTGAAGGTACTGAGTCCGGCCACTGATGGGTTGAACCCTCTGCACAATTACTGGTCGGACAACATCATCTGCAGCTTGTGATGGAGCCTCTTGAGGAGCAATTGTCGGTTGGGGAACTGGTGTAGGCTGACCATTATCTGGAATAACTGCTGCTTCGGAAGCATTGTGTTCTACATAAGGTCCATTAGCTCCATTGGCCCTGGCCTCTCTGGTGATAATGGTTGTAAGTCTGTCATTCTCAGGATTAAACTCATCCAACACAAGAAACATCATTCCATCAGTTGCATATCTTGCTTGGGTCTTGAGGGGTACGTCATGGGCTCTCATAACATTGCTCAATGGGTAGGGATTTGCACAGCCTCAAAACCCATATTTACACCACCTGCAACCACAACACGATCGCTGCTACAACGATTCCCTTTGTAACCGCATAATCCCCAAGCTGAGGATGTGTGGCAAGAGTAGTCCATCTATTGGCTCCCTCATTTGTAGCTCCTGCAAAAATCGGGTGTCCTTCCCTGGGAAAATCAAGTCCTCCAAGGCCTTGAGGAGCAGCAAATCTGGTCATCAAACCATCACCACCTACACCACCAGCACCACTTCCACTACCACTACTACTGCCACTACCAATTTCAAACACTTTATCAGCAAAAAATGGCCTTCCCCGTCTTGCAACACCCCGAACCCTACCTGCATCATTGTTAATACCATCAGTTTCCAAAAATGTTTTCAACAATGTTACAAGTTAAGATTGAGGGTTTTACCTGGCTGGATTCTTCTTGCAATCTCTCCAAGCCTTCTCAAGGTCTCTTGGAGTGGATCAAACCCTAGAGGATACCCACCACAACTTTCTTCAAGTTTTACCAAACGATTATACTTGATATTCTCCCAATGCCACTCAAACTCTTGTATATTCTATATCCTCGCAGTCATTAGGATATAGAATGTCATAGTGCAGAGATTCAAGGTTCATATTGACTGGATGCCAATCCAAGGTCCACTCTTCCAACACCCCAGGAACCTCATGGACATTGCCTTCATCTTCAAAGAACACTCTAGGCATTCTGATCTCCTCAGAATTTGTTTTTGGGTTGTTGGAAGAGGAAGAAACTCTTCCCTAAAAGGTTTTTACCAGAGAAGAGAATATAGAAAGCTTCGGTTTTTCCCAAGTTGTTTTTTAACAATAAAATTGAAGAGACATCTATCTAACTACTCAAGCGATTCATATTGCATTAATCAAAGCAATTCCCAATACTTTCACCACCTCCTCACTTATCTTAACTGCTTCTTGTGCTGTCTAATCACTCCCGTTGTTTCTTTTCTTGTAAATCTATAATAAAGATGTTGAAAATCCTTTCTTGTGTGCAGGCAAAGAAGAATTTGGCCTCTAGTGGTACGCTTGGGTTCCATGTCCCCAAGAACAAGGTCAGGAAGCAATTTGATTTTATTGGAATAGTTGGGTCCTTGCCCCTGGTAAATGGCCGAATATTTTCTCACATCGTTGTCCTGTTTGGGGTGGACCATCAAGGTATAGATTGGGTCGTTTCATGAGAGAGCAAGATCGTTCTCTATACCCATACCACTTGTGTGAAAAATATGTTTGCCTCTGTATGGTATTTCTACACCCTTCAGAATTTCTTTTTACAGCTAAACTCTATTTTTTCTCTCTACAGAAACAAATCCATGATGTTATTAGCCAAAGCCAGCCCCAACAACAACCTTGAATCTGGTCAAACTCATGGGCTCTTACATTCCAACAATTCTAGAAATTTATCTTCTCATTGCTTGAGCTGGAATAACGGTATTGGAGCAGAAATAAAGCAGAAAACAACCAAACTTACCAACCTACAACATTCATACTTTTTCTCTCCCGTGATCATAATTCAAATTAAAGTTCTTGGCACCCTTATTTAAAATAGCTCTCAGTGAAAACCCTTCTTCCTCAAACTCCTCTCCATATCTCTTTACATTTCCATGGCCTCTTCATCAACTCCAAACAATTTCATTGAAACCCTTGTAAATCAAATGAACTCTGCTCAAGTTGTTCCTGAAGACCTGTTTCCAAAATTTTTCCTCAACAAGGACAATATCAAGACCAAGAAAGAACTTGGATGGTAATGATGTTTCATAGGAAAGCTCTGCAGCAATATTTGTTTTGAAACTAACACAGTCAGCAAATTTATCAATGCTAACTGGGATATGTTTGACAGGGTTGAGATAGAAATCTGGAATAGAAAAAGAAACTACATCACTTTAAGGATTACCAATGAAGACGACTATTTGACTCTTAGGAGAAGAGGAACTATAGGTGTTTTTGACAAGCTTATGGTGATGGTTGAAGTCCAAAGTGGTGGTCCGAATATTATTGATGATGAACTATTCTCCAATGTCATGATTTGGATCCTTATTAAGCGAATCCCTATTCAGATCATTGATGATACCAGAAACATCCTAATACCAAAAATTGTTTTTCAAGAAACTAGAGGGCCTATGGTCGTGATAAATAAGAGAAGAATATGGAGTTCAAGCTCAACATCAATGTTACTAGGCCCCTAAAATATAGTATTGAAGCTTTTGAATCCACCACAGTCTCTCACTGGCTTGAGTTCGATTATGCTCTGAATGGAATTAAATTCTGCAAGGTTTGTATAATTCTTGATCACCCAGGACCCTTATGTACTGCTCCAACAAACACCAGTCCCCAAAAAACCACTCATGTCCCTCAACCAAACCACCCCCCCCCCCTAAACATAAAGGTTTTTTCTCAGAAAAATCCCTAATCTACAGGCCATACTCTGATAAAGATGCTGCCATGGAATTTGAAGCCAAAATGAAACATGCTAAAAATATAGAGCTTGCTCAAGCCATCTCTAACTTGGGAAGCAGTTCTACTTGTGGTGAGGTAGGTATGACCTTTGGTGTTATATCACCAACCCCCAATCCAGATGTTGTTGTTTGTCAGACTAGAACCAAGAAATTAGCTTCTGAAAGAAAGGACATTGATTTCACCAGGAAAAAAACCATCAACCTAAAAGCTGCTGCTAGAAACAGAGGAAAATAAAAAGATCAAGACTCTTCCTGCGAACCTATCCCCAATCCCTTCCCTAGATCTAAACCTCTACAACCCATTCAATTTCAGTTTGATTCCCACCCTCCCTTTCCCAAATCAAATAAAGAATAAATGTTGAGATAAGAGAAAATAAAAATGAGCTATGGGAACAAAAAAGGAAAAACCACAAGTTTTCAAACCTTCCTAGAGAAAATACCAAAAGGAGCAGGGATAATAATGAACCTAAAAGGAAGCAGATGCAAAGTGGTGAAGAACTTATAATTTTTAAGAAAACCAAAGATGGGTCTAGTTTGCTCCAGGAGTAGGGTGATGGTGGAACTCCATTGATGCAGAATGCTGAAGATGCTGGTCTGGCTAATAATATCATGGAATCCTCCTCCAACAACACTATGGTAACTTTCCTCTACTCTTTCTCTAGATTCAAAATTCTGCATTGGAATACTGCTTTGAAATCTATTTTCTTCCTGCTTACTGGTTTTGGAACTTACCCTGGAATATCCTTTAAATTTTTGTTGAGGTCCATAGTTCCATATATATGATTCTTATGGAGCATGCTAAGTGTTCGAGAAGGCACACTGCTAAGTTTCCTCTGGTCTTCTATTTTTGTTAATTTTTTACCACTCTGGCATGGAACTTTCAAGGAATGGGGGCCAAAGATACTAAAAATACTTAAACAACCTCCTAAACAAACATAACCCTGACAGAATTTTCATTGATGAAACTAACAAAAAAAGTTGGGTTAATGAGAATTATAAGAGACATTGGTGTATGGAATTACTGGTATGTGGAACCAGGTGGGGCTATCGGCACTGCTGGGGGACTAAAATTAATATGGAAATACTCCATCAATATTGACATCATTGATTACTCTTTAAGCCATATTAATACTATTGTCAGCTCTGCCTCAAGCCCACCTTGGATGTTTATCGGTTACTATGGTAGCCTTATGAGCTTAAAAAAAACTGAGTCTTGGGAAAAGATTGAAACCAATGCTCTATCAAATAACCTGCCCTGACTGGTTATTGGAGATTTCAATCTTATCCTCCATGAATCAGAAAATTTTAGTGCCTATCATATTGACACTATTGAATCCAATATCTTTAATGATAAAACAAACAACTTGGATCTTATAGATATTGGCTTCACTGGTTGTCCTTTCGCATGGTCTAATAAGAGAACTGGTCCAGCTCTTACTGAACAAAGGTTGGACAAAGGTCTTGCTTCCGATGAATGGTTAAATCTTTTCCCAAAAATTATTATCTCTCACTTGTTGGATATTGGCTCTGACCATCATCTAATTTTTCTCAACTCTAACCCAAATTGGAAAAATGGTAACATCCCCTTTAAATTTTTTGGCCCTTGGTTTGATCACCAAGGGTGTAAAGACATCATTGCTGCATGTTGGGAGAAAAACCTTGTTGGGTCCTTTGCTTTCATTATTGACCGCAAACTCAAAGATGTTTAGATCAAAGTCAGAGTGTGGAATGAAGAAGTTTATGGCAAAATCAAAACCAACATTGAAGAATGCACTGGGCATCTTGATTGGCTTAACAAGAATTACTTCAGAAATTACGGAGGGGAACAACTTTTCAAATCCAGGAAAAAAGTTTCTGAATAGAGTGACATTGATGAGAAATTTTGGAAAACAAAGAACAGAGATCAATCTATAAAGTTAGGGGATAGAAACACCAAATTTTTTCACAGGGTTTCCAAGAGCAGAACTAGAAGAAATAAAGTTGAAACCATACAAGACAATGATAGAAGATGGTTAAATGATCCCAAGAAAACTGCCACCCGCTTCACATCCCATTTCTCTAAAATGGCCACAGCCGAAAACCCCACCCTCAACAATGAAATTTTGAACCACATACCCACTACTATCACTACCCATGACAACTTCACCCTCAACAGAATCCCTGACCCCATTGAAATAAAAGATGTCCTTTTTAGTATGGTTGGGGACAAAGTTCTGGTCCTGATGGCTTCCCTCCAAACTTTTTCCAAGCCAACTGGGACATTGTGGGTGAAGACATTATCAAAATGGTTCAACATTTTTTCCAATCTGGTCACTTGCTCTCTGAGATGAATTTAACCTTCATATCCCTGATTCCTAAAGTGGATATCCCCTCCACCCCAAGCCACTTCAGACCCATTAGTCTCTGCAACACCACCTACAAAATAATTTCTAAACTGCTTGCTCAAAGGATGAAACTTGTCCTTAATAAAATTATTTCTCCTTACCAATGCTTTTGTCGCAGGTAGGCAAATAGCTGACAACATTGTTATAGACCATGAAATCATCCGTTGTATGAGATCTAAAGGTGGAAAAAAAGAAGGAGATAATGGCATCATGGGGATAAAGATTGATATGGCAAAGGCATTTGACAGGGTTAATTGGAATTTCCTTCTAGCTATCATGAGTCAGATAGGTTTTAATAAAAACTGGTGCAACAAAATATATCAATGTATCTCTACCACTAGCTCTGCGGTTTTGATCAATGGTGTGCCTGGGGATTTCTCCAAACCTTCCGTAGGTCTAGACAAGGGGATTCTCTATCCCACATCTGTTTTTTTTCTGCATGGAGGCCCTCTTTAGAACTCTGCTTCAAGCTAAATCTATGGGGCTTATCTCAGGTATCAAAATTTACAAGAATGCCCCTTTTATTAGTCATCTTCCCTTTACGGATAACTGTATGGTCTTTTGCAAAGCCAACAAAATGGAGAACCAAAACCTGATGGATATTTTCAAAATTTTCAGCCCTACTTCAGGACAACTTATAAATTTCTCTAAGTCTGGGGTTTTCTTCGATAAAAATGTTGATGAAAACTTAGAAGTTCATATTAGCAACATTATGGAGGTTCAAATGATAGCTCTGGATGACAAATATCTGGGATACCCTCTTTTCACTCATAGAAGTAAGATTATATCCTTCAAGTCTTATGTAGAGAAAATGAAACTGAAATTGCCACTTGGAAAAACATTAATTTGAATGCTTCTGGAAGAACTACTCTCATCAAGGCTGTTACTTCCACATCTAGTATCTATCAGATGAACTGCTTCAAACTTCTAAAGCAAACTTGCCAGGAGATGAACAAAATTCGAAAGGATTTCTTCTGAAGAAAGTATATAAATCAACCTAAAGGTTATTACCATAAGGCCTGAGTCTCTGTGTGCAAGCCAAGAGATCTTAGAGGGTTGGGGTTTATGAACATGAAAATTTTCAACAGCTATGATAACCAAGATAGGATGGAGACTGGAAGCTGATAGACGCTTTCTCTTAGGTCAAATTATGCATGCCAAATACTTATAGGGGAAAAATATTTTTAACTTGGATACTAACCCCAAAGTTGGTGATTCCTGGATCTGGAAAGGTATTCTGGTAGGAATTACCAACATCCAAACTTATAGCAGATGGAAAGTTGGTAATGGGAAAAGAATCCACATTTGGGATGATAAATGGTTAGAAAACTCTCAACTCCAAAAACCTGACAACTTCCATGAAGATCTTCTCATAGTTGAACACCTCATGCTTGACAATGGCACTTGGAACAATGATAAGATCAATTATTGTTCTCTCAGGATGAAGCAGAGGAAATTATAGCTACAACAACTAACCCTGATAAGAAAGACCAGGTTCTACGGAAGCTAATGAAATCAAGAAATTTCTCAATCAAATTTCTCTACAAATAGAAAATCTATATGAAATACAGGGATGATATTCAGACTGTGATTTGGAAAGGCATATGGAATCTTTATATTGCTCCAGCCATCCAGATTTTCCTCTGGAAGTGTGGGCATAATATTCTCCCCACTAATGCAAAGACTAGTGGCATTCTGCATTACATTAACCCTATTTGCCAAATTTACAAAAGTGGGGAGGAAGACATGACACACTTGTTCCTTCACTGCCCAGTTGCTACTACAGTTTGGCAGGAATTCTATAGTCAAAACCATAGCCTCTTTGGGGAAGGCACCATTTTCTTACATTATCTTACCTCTTGGTTCCAAACTAATGGTTTATCCAATAATGATATATGCTCTCATACGTCTATCTGTTGGTTCATCTGGAAGGCCAGATGTGACTATGTTTTCAGAAAGATTGATCCAAATTGAAAAGTTACTGCTGCAAACATCAACAAGCATCTTTGTTCTCACAACATGGTGCACAACTTGCCAGATCATATTCTTAACAATGTTCTGCACACTTTTAACGACCATGGGGACTACCAATCTCTTCCCTATGCCCACAGCCTGGGCAATTTGGGGTAAAAATTAATATTTGCACTTTGTCTGATCATACTTATGGCTTGTTCTTTACTGGGTTAATTGCTTATGATTTTGCAGGCACCTACTGTAGGGCTAGAGGACATCCAGGATCAAAAGGAGAATGGGAGGCAATAGGAGGAGCAGACCTTGCTTTTGAATAGACCAAAAAATTGCAGTGTACAAATGTGAGAATCAAGGATGAGACAAGGGAAATTCTTATTTGTTTCAATATGATATATCACCAAGTTGTCCGAGGAAGATTTACTTTCAGTTACTACACTGCCATTCACAAGGAAGAGAGAACTCCAATTTCTTTTATTTTAAACAATCTGCTTTTAATTTCCATTACTGAAAACAGGGAAGCTTTTGAGCTCGCTTCTATTTGTAGGAACCTGGATGGGGGGAGTCTGAATACTCTAATAGACACCATCATCATCCCCTTTCTTATCTGCTCTTAGGCTTTGCCTAAGTTTTTCTATAAATTTTTTTTTCTTACCTGTTAAAATTATTATACAATAAATTTGATTTTTGAAATTGTATGTGTTCTTTTGTATGTTCAGATATACACTGCTTTTTATTCCCGCTTCGTTTGCAAATGAGTTTACTAGAGAATTATGCTTCATGTTGATGTGTTGTATTTTGGCTTGTGGTAGTTTTTCTAGTAGATCTCTACATTTATCCACTGTGCCTTGTGTCCGCAATGGGATGCTCAAGCTCTTGTTGTTGATGATGCCCCATATTTGTTTGCAGTCAGTTACAATGTTAATTGATGAAAGTGTATTATTGGTTAGCCATGTTAGAGGCTTGGTATAGTGATAGAATTTCTTCCTGAAGAGCCGAAGTGGCACATCCTGAACTTTTTTCTAAGTGCATAAAGGGATTTTGATTTATGGAATAGAGAAGAAAAGCATATCCCATATAAATCTTCTTCTTTAAAGGAGAAATAAATAATGATAGTCCAACCCGTATATTCATTGAAAATTTTGGGAGGAGGTGGGTATGTTTATTTTCTTTTGTAGGGATTCATTTGAGTTTATTGGGATAAATTGCAAATAATTTCGTATTGGCTCAACAAGACTAATTGGGGAGGGTTTTTAAATGGACTAGAGGATAATAACAATGTTATTTATAAGGAGAAAAAGCTTCAGAATTTATCCAAAAATAAACCCATAGTTAAATCGGTTAAGATGGCAGATCAGTGATGATGGTAGATAACGAGAAGGATAATTAAATTTTTCTTGAGAATGGATATTCTAAGAAAAGATGGTGTTCCGTTTCTGGTATTTGGGATGAGCATAGGGAGCAAGAAGAAGGAATGGTATGTAATCCTAATTAAAAAATTTCATAAAAATAATATGATCCTTGGTATGTAAAATAATATGATCCTTGGTATGTAATTGAGGGACCAAATTTTATGAAAGCTTAAAGAATTTTTGGATGATTTATCTACTAGGAAGTTAAATATGTTCTTAACTGAGAAAATGTCCGAGGGATAATGCTTCCAACGGAGAATGTCGTTTCCTATCAAGTTTGGGGAGGTAGCAAGAATGTTTGGAGTGAAGTCCGGTGTGAATAGGTCATTATTTTCGTGATATTCCAGCCACCCAACAGAGAGAAAAATTCAATAATTTTTTGTGGAGTAGATTTGTGGGGTTTCTTTGGAGAAGGGAGGATAGATAAGTTTGAAATTCAATTATCCAACTAAATATTTACAAAGGATCCATTTCAAGTTTAACATATATAGTTATCCTTTAAAATATCAAGACCTTTCTTTTATGTCCATATCCATAAAAGATTTGATTTTTTTGAGTCCTTAAAAGAGTATGAGTTTGGGAAGTATTTTGTTTTTAAAAGTCGATCATTAATTATTTTTTCTAACACTAACGTCAGGTTGACAGAGGATTTATCAAACTAAAATTCGGCGTAAAAGAAAGCTAGGTACGTTTTATTTATTTATTTTAAAGCAAAAACTTATTAATCAAGACTGAAATATAAAAAAAACACAAACAGAAGGAGACGTTAGGCCGAACCTCTGGAAAAAAAGAGACGGGAGATAAATAAAAACAAGAAAATGAAAAGAAAAAATTACCGAAATATATAGTTAAGCAAGATGTTTTTATCTACCCCCATTACAGTTCTTAAGAAGTTTGGAGATGTGTTCCACCAACGATGAGAATGCTCATTTTCAGTCTCAAATGTCCGTCCGTTGTCCTAGGTACTTCTTTTTTTGTTCGTCGTTTTTTTATACAAAAATTGGATTTGTTATATTCTTTTCTAGGGATGGTGGTAACAATCTGATGAGGATGAATCTTAAATAACAGAGAACAAATCCCTCATTATGAATACACATGCATGTTTGTGTGAAACAGCAATATAGTTAGTCATATACAACTATATGCATGATTTGGCAATAGTGTGTAGTAAAAATTGCCATTTACGATATCTTTGTAAAACTTTCACATTTGGAACTATCTCGTTTGATCTACTACTCTCTTGCTCTCTTTTATTTTATCTGCAATTTGGTTTAAATCACGAGCTGTTGGCATTTTAGGTTTTTCAATTGTGTTTTTCGTTGGAACTTGATTCTTCTACCTCGACTGTTTAAATCGAATCTATGCTGGTAATTTCCGATTTCATCTTCAGGTTACTTCAAATTTAATTTTTTGTGTTTGATTTATATATCACTATTTCAGCAAATTTCAATTTCATCTTTGAAAACTGTTTTTCATAATAACTAGGTTTAAATTCACATTCAAAGTGTTTCTGTTTTTCTTGTGCTGCTACTATAGTTAGTTAGGAAGAAGCTTAATGTTGTTCCATTGGATAATTGAGATAATTTCTTCTTAAATTTAGTTAAACATTGATGTATGTGTGTGTGCTGGATGTTTGCTGCACAATTGTCTGTTTTCAAAGCTTCATTTCGGTTCCTCCTCTCAATGTTTTAATGGCATAGTCATCACAGTAGTGTTATGTGAGTGAATTGTCTTGCGAGTGTAATGGTGAAACTGAAGATGAAGTTTTGAAATTAGATTTGGCATGGTACTGGTATACAAAGAAATCTTCTTTGTTGAGTCTACATTCAATTGTGAATGTAGCTTGTTATCCTTTATCTTTTATTGTTGTTCTTTTCATATCCTAGTTAGTTTCATGTTTGTGTTGATGAATAATGCACAGAAGATTCAACTCTTGATGGTCACTTCTCTACTAATTCTTTTGATATTTGTTGGAGCACTGCTAGATGGTGTTTGTTGATTGTATTTGCTGGCGTGTTAGTTCTCCACTGTGTTGTTGTAATTTCATGTTGGCAAGGGTTCATAGTGCCACAAGTGCTAGTTTTTGAAGATGGTGCATGTGATTAGAATGCTTGTTGGATGCATCCAAGTGCCTCTTCCCTGGTTATTTATTTTTGAATGGTTTTGGATGGACACTGAAGGTGAAATTTATATCGATTGTACTAATAACTCACAGTTGCTCTCTTTATTGGTGAAATTTCCTCCACCTCTTCAAGGCTTTGCTACAGTTCTTGTATTCAATGGTTTTATCATACATTTTATTCTGAGCAAGTGCTGGTATACAATTCTTATTTGGATTTCGCCATTATACTTGCTGCAATTTATAGATGGACAATTATGAGATGAAAGATTTTCATGATGTGCATCAACTCCAACTGTTGCTAGTGTGCAAGTCTCCCACAACTTCATTTGTCATCATGTCTCTTATGCATTTTAGCTGCTCCACTATTGTTGTTGGTTTTTCCTATGCTTTATGGATAATGAATGTGTGATTTATCCAATCTCAAGTTGTCTTACAACCCATTTGAGATTGAGGAGGGTAATAACATGGAGAGTGTGTGAGTATGTGATTAGTAAGTGTACAATGTACGGGTCATGAGAACTTGTGAGTGTAAGAGAGAATTGGGTCGAGGGAGAGCTATATAAACTCATGTCCTGTGTCGATGACAACTATCTTTCCAATTCAATCAATTTGATTTAAATAGGTTCAGTAAAGTGAAAGCATTCTCTGAATTATCAAGGATAACTAACACAGAGCTCCACATAAGGCCAAATTCTCAACATGCATTATATTTGTGGCCCAAATTTCCGAGGTTGTTGTTATCATAAAAGAATCAAACTAATTGGTTAGAATAGAAGCAGCACCTGCAACATGAGAGTTACGCAAAATAGAAGCGTTCACATTTATCTTTTAGCAATTATTATTATTGGTCGAAGTCTGCAAATGGTGAAACTGGTGTTGGAGAAAATAAGTTTAAATAAATTATTTTTAGTCTTGGTGTGATTTGATCTAATGACCTAAGGGTCTAAGGATGCTTATTCATTTTTTAAGAGTGAATGAAAGAGGTAACTAATGCTACATTCGGTAAAACTAAAGAGGAATTCTAGTTTTATCCTAGCGGTTATGGGATAAAACTGGATACGAGTAAGGCTTTTGATAGGATAGAATGGTCTTTTATCCTAGCGGTTATGGGAAAAATGGGTTTCTCCGATAGATGGTGTAGCCTCATTAACCAATGTATCTCTACCGCCTCTTACTCCATAATCCTTAATGGAGAGCCCTGCAAATTTTTCAAGCCTTCCAGAGGTATCAGACAAGGGGACCCCCTTTCTCCCAATTTGTTCATAATATGTATGGAGGCTTTGTCAAAAATGATCGATAGTGCAAATGATATGAGCTTCTTGAGCGGAACCAAAATCTCGATTTCGGGCCCGCCAGTTTCTCATCTCCTATTTGCCGATGATTGTCTCATATTCATCGAGGCTAAGAATAGGGAAGTAAACAATCTCTTATCCATTTTAGAGGAATTCAGCCAATCGAGTGGCCAGTGTATCAATTTCATCAAATCGGGTTTTTTTTTGCAGTAAAAACATCGAAGAAGGGTTTCAAGAAACTCTATGTTCTTGGCTTGATATGCCTACAATGAAAGAAGAGGAGAGATACCTAGGTTTCCTTCTTTTCCGGAAAAAAGCTAGAACCCTTACTTTTGAATCCATCGTGAAAAGTATGGAGTCCAAACTTCAAGGTTGGCACTCCAAAATGTTATCCCAAGCTGGAAGAGCCACTATGATCCAATCGGTCATAAATACTCTCCCAAATTTCCAGATGGGATGTTTCGAAATGCCTAGAAAAACGATAAATTCTATGGATAAAATCCAAAGAAACTTCTGGAACACTGGGAAAGGTAACACTAGTGGCCATTCTACCGATGCTTGGGATTCCCTATGCCAGCCGAAGAGTATGGGAGGTCTGGGTTTCAAAAACCTAAGATGGTTTAATGATGCTATGCTAACCAAGCTCGCCTGGAGACTTATCCACAATGAGACCGAGCTTTGGGCGAGGGTTCTAAAATCTAGATACTTCCCCAACTCCAGTCCTCTGAATGTCCAAAAAAAGTCCAGGGACACCTGGATATGGAGAGGCATCCTCAAAGGTATAAGTATAATCCGGGATCACCACTTCTGGTCAATAGGAGATGGTTCCCAAGTCAAGATTTGGGAGTCCAACTGGCTTAAAAGCATGAAACTTGAGGAAGTTACGGAAAACCAGCGAAACTCTGGCCTCATCTGGGTTAGTGAAATCATCGACCAATACACCAACGATTGGAATTTCTCTATCATTAGGAACCTGTTCACTAGAGTCCAAACCGATGAGATATCGACCATTCCTATCCTCCAGGGAGGACAGGATGAAATTGGTTGGAATCTTACCACCAATGGAACCTTTTCTATAGCCTCCACCTACAAAAAAATAGTCCAAACTAATACCTCTTTTGCCAGAACTAGTCAAGTCGACCCGGGCTTTTGGAAAAAAAATTGGCGAATCAAAACCCCATACAGAATAAACATTTTTTTGTGGAAAATTGTAAAGCAAACTCTAAAAGTTAGAAGTAAAATTTACAAACATATGGATCTTAAGGACCAACTTTGCGCAGTTTGTAACAATTACGTGGAATCCAGCACACATCTGTTTATGCATTGTAATTTAGCAAAAAAAATCTGGAATTCTCTCTGGCCAAGTATTTATAACAACATGTTGTCTTACAATTGCATTTTAGATTGGATTTTTTCATGGAACAATCATAACATCATGATTTCTTTCAAAGATAAAAATTCGATTGCTTACATTTTCCATATTCTTTGGCGGATCTGGAAACATAGGTGTGATATTATTTTTAATATGGCAAAACCAAATCCCATCACTTTCCTCCATATCCTAGCCAAAACAGTTGTCCCACCACATACCCAGAACATCACCCTCAGCCAAATCACCCCTACTTCCCCAGATATTCAGGCCAACCCAAAAATCATCCAAATTCTTCCTGCATCTCAGCCAGATGGCACTTTCAAACACCTTTCGACAGGTAATGGCAATCGCCAAAACATCCCAACCCACCACCAGAACCCAATCTACCATGGACCACAGAAATTTCCAACAACAGCTACCAGAGGAAATATCCCAAACTACCAAAGAATCCTCCATCCAAATACCACCTCCAACCAGGCCCCAACTACACATTTATGGGCCCCACCTCCCCAAAACCATACAAAACAATGTCAATACATCCAAAAGGCCATATCCTCTGAAGCCGGATTGGTGTCAACATGGACCTCTACTGAAACCGAATATATTATCTTAAACTTTCATGGATCTTATTCTACAACTGATTATGCAGCAGGATATGGAGCAGTAGTAAGAACTCCAAAGGGATCTTTCATTGCAGGTTATTCCAGAAAAGCTAGAGCAGGATCTAGTCACCAGGCGGAAGCCATTGCACTGAGAGAAACCATCAGGTGGGCACAAAGGAAAGGTTGGAGTCACATTTTGCTTAAGGGGGACGCTAAGACGATCATAGAAGACGTCAACGGCATCTCGACTTCGAGCCCTTGGGCCTATCATTCCTTAATACTAGACTGTAAAAAACTCTTAAATTCCTTTCATTATTGTTATCTAACTTTTATCGGTAGAGAGGAGAACAAAATTGCTGACACTCTAGCAAACTACGCCCGTTTAGAGGGGCTGGAAAAGACATGGATTGATCCCACTCCTTTTCTATCCCAACTACATGTGGACAGTTGTAGCCTTTTTTTCAATTAATGAATCCTCGTTTTCTTTTGTCAAAAAAAAGAAGAGGAATTCTAGTATATAACTATACACTTATCGATAAATATATGGGTGGATGGGCATGGACAGGCAAATGACACATGCCCATAATCATGGGATTGCGGGCTTACCTTAATATGCTCGTAAGACGTCAACCAAAATCTATGTTTACTAAAAATATTTTGCATGTTTTTCTTGAGAAAAATAATCAAAATATCTAATTAGAGTTTTATTATGGGAGAATATCTTTTCCGGTTTTGTATGATCGGCAATTTAAATCGGTAGCTTTTGGTGATTTGGGTGAACTAATTATCTCGAAGCCTGTTAGTTATCGCAGAACATTGGATAAAAGCTTACTAGAAGCAATACCAAATGACACATGCCCATAATCGTGGGTTTGTGCTAATATGCTCGTAAGACGTCAACCAAGATCTATGTTTACTAAAAATATTTTGCATGCCTTTCTTAAAGAAATTAGTCAAAATATTTTAATAGAGTTTAATTTATGCGAAAATTCCTTTTCCGGTTTTATCTGATCGGCAATTCAGACTGGTAGCCTTTGGTGATTTGGGTGTGCTAATTGTCTTGAAACTTATTAGTTATCACAGAGTATTGGATAAAAATTTCCAAGAAGCAATACCAAAAAATAAAGGTTCCAATTATAATGTGGTGTTCCATATGTGAAATAAATTTCCGCAACCGGTAGATCAACCTTCTACGTCGCCATCGGAAGATCAACCTTTGTTGTCTTAATTTATTGGTCAACCTAGGCCGTTGATACCTATTGGTGAGCCAGTGGAGGTGCTAGTGTGGCAAGCCAATGATTCCAATGAAGGTAGAGACGTTGATCTGGAAGCCGTTGATAAGCAACTGGTGCCTGCCGAAGATGCAGATGAAGGTGTAGACGTTAATATGGGACCAATTGGTGAGCCAGTGGTGCAAGACGGAGTTGCAGATAAAGGTGAAGACAATAATGTCGAACCCACTAGTGGGAAAAAGGGGGTGGGAAAGCGGTGCAAGCCAGAGGTGCAGATGAATGATATCATCATGGACGCCATGAGTTACGTGAAGAAAGCTTATTGAATCAATCTAAAGGTCAAACACCCGGCTCTGTGCGGTCAAGCATCAAGAAGAAAAAGAACGAATACTGTCGGAGGCACTGAAACCAGGGAGAAGACAAATGAATTAAATGGTGCAGGGCTAGAGTTTGAAGAATGGAAAATGTGAAAGCTATAATGATTGCCATGATGGAGAAATGATTTTATTAGTGAAATATGATGATTGCATATGGGACTTGGTATTAAGAATCTAAAGTTTATGAATGATGCTTTGGTTGCAAAGTGGTTATGGAGGTATGTTCAAGAAGATAATGTTCTGTGGAAATCAATAATCAAAGAGAAATATCGTCATGACTCTGTTTCGTGGCTGACAAAAAATCCTACTGGTCCTTTGTGCCAATTTTTTACTGCCTGATACGATGTTGCAAGATCGAAGAATAGCTTGGTCGGTAACAAAATCTCTGATGACGTCCAACTATTTTACAGAATTTTATGTTGACTTGCAAGCTTAGTGTTGCTACTGCTTGTGAGCTAGATATCGTAAAAGACTGTTATAAATATGAAATTGATATAAATTAACAAAGACCACATGGAATAGAATCATTCAAAGAAAGGTTTTATATCGTTCAGTCTTATTATAATGATCTTGGTGGTGAAACAATGGAGCCTGTGATTACCACTAAAGATGTGTCAAAAAACTGTGTGTTTTTCCAAAATGTTAAGACTCATTTCCCACGTATTCACCTCCTATCTATATTTTCTCTTTCTCTTCACATGTTCCTTTTTCTTCCTTCTTCAGTTCGGTCTTATCTTTTCTATTTCCCAACCAATAAAGGTCTCCAAACCTCCCTTTTGTCCACGTATTGTACCTTACCCCCTTTTCTCAACTTCTGACCATACTCTTTCTCTGCCAGCGTACTCCACATCCCCACCTAATTTCTTTGCCAACCACCTCTTATTAGAAACTAAAGAAAAAGTCCCCCTCCTGTACTTTCTTACCTTGCGTCATATTTTGTTTGTTGTTTCTTGAATGGTTTGGTCTTCAAAACCAAAGTCTCCTTCAAGTCTCAAGCCCACAATTAATTCCTTAGACGAGCATGGGAGGGCAAAAAACACATGCCATAATCGTGGGCTTTTGGTCTTATGCTAATTTGCTCGTAAGACGTCAACCAAGATCTATGTATACCAGAAATATTTTGCACGTTTTTCTTAAGAAAAAATATTTTGCACGTTTTTCAAAATATTTTCTTATAGTTTTATTTATGGGGGAATTCCTTTTCTGGTTTTGTCTGATCGACAATTCAGCTCGGTAGATTTTGGTGATTTGGGTGAGCTAATTGTCTTGAAACCTATTAGTTATCGTAGAGCATTGGATAAATATTTACTAGAAGAAATATCAAGAAATAATAATGCCAATTATAATATGGTGTTGGACCCGTGGAATCAATTGCAGCAACCGGAAGATCAACCTTATGTGCCTCCTTCAAAATATCAATCATCTACGCCGCCCTCGAAAGATCAACCTTCTACGTCGATATTGGAAGATCGACCTTTGCTTTCTGAATTTGTTGGTTCACTTCTACCCATTGATGGGCCAATGGAAGAGCTAGTGGGGCAAGCCATTGATGCAAATGAAGGTAGAGATGTTGATATGGAACTCGTTGATAAGCAACTGGTGCCTCCAGAGATACAGATAAAGAAGGAGACGTTACTACGGGACCGATTGGTGAGCCAGTGATGCAAGTCGGAGATGCAGATAAAGGTGAAGACGATAATATCGAACGCACTAGTTTGCAAGAGGGGGGTGGTCAAGCGGTGCAAGACGTAGGTGTAGCTAAAAGATATCATCATGTACGTTATGAGTTAAGTGAAGAAAGCTTATTAAATCGATCTAAAGGTCAAACATCCCACTCTGTACAATCAAACATCAAGAAGAAAAAGAACGAATAGTGCCAGAGGCATTAAAACCAGGGAGAAGACGAATAAATTAAACAACGCAGGGCTAGATTATAAGATCGGGAGTGTGAAAACTATAATGATTGGCATGATAGAGAAATGATTTTGTTGGTGAGATATAGTGAGTGTATGGGGACTTGGTGTTAAGAATCAGAAGCTTATGAATGATGCTTTGATTACAAAGTGGTTGTGGAGGTATGTTCAAGAAGATAATGTTTCGTAGAAATCAATAATCAAAGAGAAATATGGTCATGACCCTGTTTCATGGCTGACAAAAAATCATATTGGTCCTTTGTGCCAATTCTTTTCTGCCTTATACGTTGTTGCAAGATCAAAGAATAACTTACTGATCAATGTAATCTCTGATGACGTTCCAAATATTTTATAGAATTTGATATCGCCTCGCAGGCTTAGTGTTGATGCTGCTCGTGAGTTGGAGATTCTAAAAGACTGTTATAAATATGTTATTAAGACAAGGTGAAGAACATTGCATGTAATGAAATCATTCAATGAAAGGTTTTTATACTGTACAGTCCTTTTATGATGCTCTTTCTATTGCTGGTGAAATAATGGAGCCTACGAGTACCACCAAAGATATGCGAGAAAACTTTATGTTTTGTTAAGATAATAATACTCATTTCCCACGTATTCACCTCATATCTCTATTTCTTCTCTCTCTTCACACATGCCATTTTCTTCCTTCTTCTATTCGGTCATTTCTTTTCAATTTCCTAGCCATAACACTCTCCAAAACTCCCTTCTGCCCATGTGATGTACCTTATTCCCTTTTCTCAACTTCTAAGCATACTTTCTCTCTGCCACATTACTCAGTATCCCCACCTACTTTCTTTTCCAACCACGTCCTATTGGAAACTGAAGGAAAAGTCCCCCTCCTTTACTTCCTTACCTCGCGTCAGATTTTGTCTATTGTTTCTTTTATGGTGCGGTCTTCAAAACCAAAGCCTCTTTCAGGTTTCCATCCCACAATTAATTCTTTGGACGGGCATGGGAGGGTAAATGACACATGCCATAAAAGTGGGCTTGTGGGCTTATGCTAATATGCTCGTAATACGTCAATCAAGATTTATGTTTACTAAAAATATTTTGCACGTTTTTTTAAGAAAATTAATCAGAATATTTTCTTAGAGTTTCATTTATGAGAGAATTCCTTTTCCGGTTTTATATGATCAGCAATCCAGATCGGCAGATTTTGGTGATTTGGGTGAGTTAATTGTCTCTAAACCTATTAGTTATTGCAGAACATTGGATAAAAATTAATAGAAAGAAATATTAAGAAAGAAAGGTGTCAGTTATAATGTGGTGTTGGACCAGTGGAATCAATTTTCACAACTGGAAGGTCAACCTTCTACGCGCCGCCATCAGAAGATCAACTTTCTACGTTACCATCGGAAGATCGACCTTTGTTGTCTGAATTTGTTGGTCAACCTGGCCCATTTCTATGCATTGGAGGTACAGTGGGGGAGCAAGTTGGGAAAGCCAAAGATGCAAATGAAGGTAGATAAGTTGATATGGAACCTGTTAATGACCAAGTGGTGCCTGTCGGAGATGCAGATGTAGGTGGAGACGTTAATATAGGACTGATTGGTGTTCCAGTGGTGGAAGCAGGAGATGCAGATGAAGGTGAAAACAATAATGTCGAACCTATTGGTGGGCAAAAGGGTATCGGGCAAGCGGTGCAAATCGGAGGTGCTGATGAAAGATATCATCATGGACGTTATGATTTAAGTGAAGAACACTTATTGAATCGAGCTAAATGTCAAACACCCAGATTTGTACCAATCAAGCGTCAAGAAGAAAAAGAACTAATAGTGACGGAGGCATTGATACCAGGGGGAAGACGAAGAAATTAAAGGGTGCAGGGCTTGCTTATGAAGATTGGGGAGTGTGAAATCTATAATGATTGCCATGATGGAAAAATAATTTTACTGTTCAAATATGGTGATCGTATGGGGGACTTGCTACTAAGAATCTAAAACTTAAGAATGATGTTATGGTTACAAAGTGGTTGTCGAGGTATGTTCAAGAATACAATGTTTGGTGGAAATCAATAATCAGAGAGAAATATGGTCTTGACCCTATTTCGTGGCTGACAATAAATCATACTAGTCATGTGTTCCAAAAAAAAATCTGCCTTATATGTGGTTGCAAGATCGAAGAATAGAATCACTGATGACATTCCAACTATTTTACAGAATTTGATATCGCCTCGCAGGATTTGTGTTGATGCTCTTTGTGAGTTGTGGAGATTTTAAGAGTCTGATATAAATGTGAAATTGAGAGAAGGTGAAGAAGGATGCATGGAATAAAATCATTCAAAAAAGGTTTTTATACAGTCCAGTCTTGTTATGATGCTCTTTCTATTGCTGGTGAAATAACGAAACCTACGAGTACCACCAAAGATGTGCCAAAAAACTGTGTGTTTTGTCAAGATGGTGAGGCTCATTTTCTACATATTCACCTCCTATCTCTATTTGTTCTCTCTCTCTCTTCATCCGTTCCTTTTTCTTCCTTCTTTTGTTTGATTGTCTTTTTTCTATTTCCCAACCAATAACACTGTCCAAAACTTCTTTCTGCCTACGTGTTGTACTTTAATCCCTCTTCTCAACTTCTGACTATAATCTCTCTCTTCCACCGTACTCCACATCCCACCTAATTTCTTTTCCAACCACGTCTTATTAGAAACTAAAGGAAAAGTCCCCCTCATTTACTTTCTTACCTCGCGTCAAATTTGTTTTTTGTTGTTTCTTTTATGGTACGGTTTTCAAAATCAAAGCCTCTTTCAAGTCTCAAGCCCATATTAATTCTTTAGACGGGCATGGGAGGAAAAAATGACATATGCCACAACCGTTGGGCTTGTGGACTTATGCTAATATGCTCGTAAGACGTCAACCAAGATCTATGTTTACTTAAATTGTTTTGCAAGTTCTTCATAAGGAAATTATTCAAAATATTTTCTTAAAGTTTTATTTATGGGAGAATTCCTTTTCATGTTTTGTTTGATCAGAAATTCAGATCGGTAACTTTTAGTGATTACGATAAACTATTTGCCTTGAAACCTATTAGTTATCGCAGAACATTGGATGAAAATTTACTAAAAGAAATACCAATAAAAATAGTGCCAATTATAATGTGGTGTTGGACCCGTGGAATCAATTGTAGCAACCGGAAGATCAACCTTCTACGCCGTCATCAGAAGATCAACCATCTACGCCGCCTTTGAAAGATCAACCTTCTACGTCGACATTGGAAGATCAACCTTTGTTGTCTCATTTTGTTGGTTGACCTGGGCCGCTGCTATCTATTGATGGGACAGTGGAGAAGCTAGTGGGGCAAACCAATATTGCAAATGAAGGTAGAGACGTTGATATGGAACCCGTTGATAAGCAACTGGTGCCTTCCGAAGATACATATAAAGGAGGAGATGTTAACACTATACTGATTGGTGAGCCTGTAGTGCAAGTCGGAGTTACAGATAAAGGTGAAGACGATAATGTCGAACGCACTGGTTTGCAAGAGGGGGGTGGGCAAGCGGTGCAAAACGGAGGTGCATATAAAAGATATCATCATTGACGTTATGAGTTAAGTGAAGAAAGCTTATTAAATCAATCTAAAGGTCAAACACCCCGCTTTGTACAATCAAACATCAAGAAGAAAAGGAATGAATAGTGTCAGAGGCATTGAAACCAGGGAAAAGACAAAGAAATTAAATAGTGTTGGGCTAGATTATAAGATTGGGGAGTGTGCAAACTATAATGATTGCCATGATAGAGAAATGATTTTGTTGGTGAGATATAGTGAGTGTATGGGGACTTGGTATTAAGAATGATAAGCTTATGAATGATGCTTTGATTACAAAGTTGTTGTGGAGGTATGTTCAAGAAGATAATGTTCCGTGGAAATCAATAATCAAAGAGAAATATGGTCATGACCCTGTTTCGTGGATGAAAAAATATCATACTAGTCCTTTGTGCCAATTCTTTTCTGCCTTATACGTTGTTGCAAGATCAAAGAATAGCTTGGTGATCAATGTAATCTTTGATGATGTTCCAAATATTTTATAAAATTTGATATCGCCTCGCAGGCTTAGTGTTGATGTTGCTCGTGAGTTGGAGATTATAAAAGACTATTATAAATGTGCAATTGAGACAAGGTGAAGAACATTGCATGCAATGAAATCATTCAAATAAAGGTTTTTATACAGTCCGGTCTTGTTATGATGCTTTTTCTATTCCTTGTGAAATAACGGAGCCTGCGAGTACCACATAATATGTGCCAGAAAATGGTGTGTTTTGTCAAGATAGTGAGACTCATTTCCCATGTATTCACCTCATATCTCTATTTCTTCTCTCTCTTCACACGTGCCTTTTTTTTTCCTTCTTCTATTCTGTCATCTCTTTTCTATTTCCTAGCCAATATGCTCTCCAAAACTCCATTCTGCCAACGTGATGTACCTTATTCCCTCTTCTCAACTTCTGAGCATACTCTCTCTCTTCCACCTTACTCCACATCCCTACCTACTTTCTTTGCCAACCACGTCCTATTAGAAACTGAAGGAAAAGTCCCCCTCCTTTACTTCCTTACCTCGCGTCATATTTTATCAATTTTTTCTTTTATGGTACGGTCTTCAAAACTAAAGCCTCTTTCAAGTTTCCATCCCACAATTAATTCTTTGGATGTGCATGTACAGGTAAATGACACATGTCATAATCGTGGCTTGTGGGATTATGCTAATATGCTTTGAAACCAAGATTTATGTTTACTAAAAATATTTTGCACGTTTTTTTAAGTAAATTAATCAAAATATTTTCTTAGAGTTTTATTTTATGAGAGAATTCCTTTTCCGGTTTTCTCTGATGGACAATTCAAATCGGTAGATTTTTGTGGATTTAGGTAAGATAATTGTCTTTAAACCTATTAGTTATCGCAGAACATTGAATTGAAATTATTAGAAAACAATACCAAGAAAGAAAGGTGCCAATTATAATGTGGTGTTGGACCTGTGGAATCAATTTCCACAACTGGAAAATCAACCTTCTACGCGCCGCCATCTGAAGATCAACTTTCTACGTCACCATCGGAAGATCGACCTTTGTTGTCAGAATTCGTTGGTCAACCTCGCCCACTGCTACCTATTGGTGGGCTAGTGAAGGAGCAAGTGGGGAAAGCCAAAGATGCAAATGAAGGTAGAGACGTTGATATGGAACCTGTTGATGAGCAAGTGGTGCCTGCCAGAGATGCAGATGAAGGTGGAGACGTTAATATGGACTGAGTGGTGTAAGCCGAAGATACAGATGAAGGTGAAGACGATAATATCGCACCCACTGGTGAGCAAGAGGGTGTGGGCAAGCGGTGCAAGCCGAAGGTGGAGATGAAGGATATTAGCATGGACGCTATGAGTTGCGTGAAGAACACTTATTGAATCAATTTAAAAGTCAAACACCCTGCTGTACAATCAAGCATCAAGAAGAAAAGGAACGAATAATGCCGGAGTCCTTGAAACCATGGAGAAGAAGAAGAAATTAAATGGTGCAGGGCTGGCTTATAATAATTGGGAAGTGTGAAAGCTATAATGATTTCCATAATGGAGAAATGATTTTGTTGGTAAAATATGGTGAGTGTACGGGGGACTATCTGAAGCTCATAAATGATGTTTTGGCTACAAAGTGGTTGTGGAGGTATGTTCAAGAAGACAATGTTCTGTGGAAATCATTAATCAAAGAGAAATATGGTCATGACCATGTTTCTTGGCTAACAAAAATTCTACTGGCCCTTTGTCCCAATTTTTCTTTTACCTTATACGTTGTTGCAAGATCAAAGAATAGCTTGGTAGGCAACGTAATCTTTGATGATGCTCCAATTATTTTACAGAGTTTGATGTCGCCTCGTAGGCTTAGTGTTGATGCTTCTCGTGAGTTGGAGATCGTAAAAGACTGTTATAAATGTGCAATTGAGATAAGGTGAAGAACACTGCATACAATGAAATCATTCAAAGAAAGGTTTTTACACAGTCCAGTCTTGTTATGATGCTTTTTCTATTGCTGGTGAAATAACGGAGCCTACGAGTACCATCAAAGATGTGTCAAAAAGTTGTGTGTTTTGTCAAGATGGTGAGACTCATTTCCCACGTATTCACATCCTAACTCTATTTCTTCTTTCTCTTCCCCCGTTCCCTTTTCTGCCTTCTTCTATTCGGTCCTCTCTTTTCTATTTCCCAGCCAATAACGTTCTCCAAAACTCCCTTCTGCTCACGTGATATACCTTTCTCCCTCTTCTCAACTTCTGACCATACTCTCTCTGCCAATGTACTCCACATCTCCACCTACTTTTTTTTGCCAACCACGTCTTATTAGAAACTAAAGGAAAAGTCCTCTCATTTACTTCCTTACCTCGCGTCAGATTTTGTCTGTTGTTTCTTTTATGGTGCGGCGTTCAAAACCAATGCCTCTTTCAAGTCTCCATTACATAATTAATTCTTTATACAAGCATGGGCATGAAAATGACACATGCATAATCGTGGACTTGTGGGATTATTGATAGACACATTTATGTGTCTGATTTATTCCCAATTTATATATTGTTAGAACTCAATTGTGTACTTATATTATGTTTTATTGTGTTTGTAGGTATTTTTGGAGAATTGGTGATTGTGGAAAAGTTGGCTTAAATATGTTAAAGACACCGCAAAAAAGTGATAAAAGCACCCATCAAAATTGATAAAGGCACCCATAGAGAATTTATAATGCACCCACCTTATTTCAAATTTCAAAAGCAAGTTTAGGCGGGAACTATTTTTCTCTCGCTGTGAAGATTTAACCAACGTGTTTTGGAAAAGATTTTTGGTTATTAAGACAAGAATATTCTTGCCTTATTATTAGAAGTTTATACACGATTCAAACACATCGAATACGTCAAGCAAAGATGTTGTTATTATTTGTTTGCTAAAAAAAAACAGGTGGAAGCTAAAGAATAAAAGAAATATATATTTTGTGATTTTGTGTAATAAGGGATAACACTATCACCTTTAAGATTTTCGATTTGTGTTAAGGAACTATTCTCAAAACAGGATCAACAAAGATTGGTTGGACGTAACAGTGAGAAAGAAAAATAAAATCCCGAGAAAATATACATTAAAAAACAAAGATTTTGAGAGGATTCGATAACTTGTGGTTGATGCACTATAAATAGGAGAAGTTAAAAGTGTTTCAAGGGGGTTGGAAGAGTCAGAAAAAGATACAGAAAAAAATCCATTTCATAAAAATTAGGGTTCTTGAGCGAGTGATAGAACTGTCGTTAAAATTGTGGCTAAAACTTTTATATTTAAGAGTTAAGGCAATGGTTTCATGAATAGTACCAACGATAATTTCTTGGTTTTTATACACAATTTATCCTTGTTCGACTGCGCCTGAGGTGTTCGTAGATTCAATAAATCATTTTAATCATTCTTTGACTTAGTTGGACAGTCTTTCTTGTATTTTACTTCTTCTCAAGCATTTTTTGAGCTATGTACCTATCTTTTGAGAGGTTTTGAGATTCATGAGCTAAACCCCATCTCTGGGACAATGGAGGAAGTCATTATTTCAATAATAAAGTGATAGTTTTTATTTAATTATTTTTTGCAATTTTTTTATGATTATTTGCATTGAATAAAAATTGAATATATGATTTTGATTAAATAATGTGATTTCTTTTGATGGTTCATGCTTAGTCTAGGGATTTTGATGTTCCATGCTTTCGATTTACAATTATTATTTTGAAAATCTACTTGTCTAGGCAATAATTAGTATCAATTTAAATGTAAAAGAGTTGCATAATTATCAAGATTAAATCACTTAAAAATTGGTTAATGGTGGAATCCTTTGTATCAGTCTTTTCTATAATCTTGCTACAATTTTTTGTTTAAGTTTTCTATTTTAGCATTGGAATTTAGGACTAAAATTCATTCTTCACAAGTCCGAGTGAACGATACTTTATTTACCACTGTCTACAAATCACATCACTTATGCTAATATACTCGTAAGACGTCAACCAAGATCTATGTTTACTAAAAATATTTTACACGTTTTTCTTAAGGAAATTAATCAAAATATTTTCTTAGAGTTTTATTTATGTGAGAATTCCTTTTCCGGATTTGTCTGATCGACAATTCATATCGGCAGCTTTTGGTGATTTGCGTGAGCTAATTCTCTTTAAACATATTAGTTATCGCATAACATTGGATAAAAGTTTACTAGAAGCAATACCAAGAAAGAAATGTGCCAACTATAATGTGGTGTTGGACCTGTGGAATCAATTGCCGCAACTGGAGTATCAACCTGAGCCGTTGCTACCCATTGGTGGAACAGTGGAGGAGCAAGTGGGGAAAGCCAAAGATGCAAATAAAGGTATATACGTTGATATGAAACATGTTGATGGGCAAATGGTGCCTTCTAGAGATGCAGATGAAGGTGGAGACGTTAATATGGGACCGATTGGTGAGACACTGGTGCAAGCCGGAGGCGCAGATGAAGATGAAGACGATAATGTCGAACCCACGAGTAAGCAAGAGGGGGTAGGCGAGCGGTGCAAGCCGGAAGTGCTGATGAAAGATATCATCATGGACGTTATGAGTTAAGTGAAGAACACTTATTGAATCGAGCTAAAGGTCAAACACCCAGATTTGTACCAATCAAGCGTCAAGAAGCAAGAAAACGAATAATGTCAGAGGAATTAAAACCAGGGAGAAGACGAAGAAATTTAATGGTGCAGGGCTGGCTTTTGAAGATTTGGGATTGTAAAAGCTAAAATGATTGCCATGATGGAGAAATGATTTTGTTGGTGAAATATGGTGAGTGTATCGGGGACTTGGTATTAAGAACTAAAGCTTATGAATGATACTTTGGTTCAAAGTGGTTGTGGAGGTATATTCAAGAAGACAATGTTCTTTGGAAATCAATAATCAAAGAGAAATATGGTCATGACCCTGTTTCGTGGATGAAAGTGTTTTTACTGGTCTTTTGTGCCAAAAAAATTCCGCCCTATACGCTATTGCAAGATTGAAGAATAGCTAGATTGGCAACGTAATATCTGATGTTCAGTCTTGTTATGATGCTCTTTTTAATGTTGGTGAAATAACGGAGTCTGCAAGTATCACGAAAGATTTGCCAGAAAACTGTGTGTCTTGTGAAGATAGTGAGACTCATTTCCCACGTATTCACCCCGCATCTTTATTTTTTCTCTTATTCACACGTGCCTTTTTCTTTCTTCTTCTATTTGGTCCTCTCTTTTCTATTTCTCAGCTAATAACGCTCTCCAAAACTCCCTTTTACCCACTTGTTGTACCTTACTCCCTCTTCTCAACTTTTGACCATACTCTCTTTATCATCGTACTCCACATCCCCATCTACTTTCTTTGCCAACCACGTCTTATTAGAACTAAAGGAAAAGTCCCCCTCATTTACTAATAGATCAACACAACCATACCATCTTTGCATATGTGCATGAAACGAAACTAAATCATGCTAAGAAACTGTATACAATTCTTCCATTGAACTCTGAAACGCCATAATATGAACTCCTTATTACGAATGATTAATATGACGTTAATTGAGTCACACCCGAGCCAAATACGTGTCATATTATACTCTTGGGAAATAAAAAAGCATTAATATCACCCTGAAACTCAACCATGACTGATGTATCAACACGAATGTGCATAACAAAACATCACATAATCAAATCCAAATAGTTTTGAAGAACTACACCGCAACCTGATCTACCTGGATTAACCTCCAATATTAACCTTCACCCAACCCTCCAGTGGAGGGATCCATTGAACTTTGATAATACGTGGAAAGCATCTTTCTTTAGACATAATACCAAAAAAGATTAATATAAGCAACTCAAAAAAATCAATACTACTGAAGCCATCTACCATATCCTATGACTCCGAATTTAAAATTTGAATTTAGACGCACAAATTTGAATAGGAATCAGTACACCATCAAATTTTACTTTATCGTGCGCCACCAAATACACCAGACATTATACGAAATAAGGGAATTTTTAACTACCGTTTTGTTAACGGTTAATTATTTTACAACGGTGTATCATCGTTGTAAATTTTTAAACGTTGATAAATCGTTGGTATAATTGGTATTTGTTACTGAGTTTCAGGAGGGTTGTGGTCAATTATCTTTGTATCCTCCACTTAAAATGATAAGTTACTTTATTACCCTCTATTATTACTATATACGCCCCAATTCTACTCACGCTCGAGATGAACCCCAACATCCCAACAATTCCATTTCTTTTCTCCAATATTTTTTCACATTATAACTCTTCATTTCAATTTTCAAAAATCAGAAAACAGAATCAAAACCATTGAAATTAGTTTTTTCATTTAATATGTATGAAAATTAGAACACATATCAATTGAGAGGTAGATAAAACAAGTTAATATGTTGATAGAAAAACAGTTGAGACATCACTACAGAAAAGTTATCAGAAAACTCATCGAAAAAAATTTGAGACATTTTGTCCCTGTCGCCAGCCATTTCACCGGAAAATTCATCAGATCCACTTCGAAGCTGAAGAAAACTTCATCAACAATAATGAATCAATCGATTCTTTTGTGAAACATCGATTTAAGCCTAGATTTAGGTTTAATTGATCTCTCATAGAAGTACTGACACTGATTCAAAATTTTGGAAATACAAATCTGGGTTATCTTCAACAAAGGTATGTCTTTCATTCATTTTTCTCTGAATCGATTTTTTTTTGAACATTTGGGGGTTTAATGATTTTACAAATTGAAAGTTACAAACTATTGATTGTGAATTATGCAATTTCTGATGGTGATTATGAACTTCTCTATCTTTCATATGAATATGTGGTGGTAGATGTTAGGTTTATTTGTATCTGATGTTGATGTGAATTGTATCCTGTTATGGGAATATTTTGGTGATTATAAACATCTCATTAGCATGCTTCATGCCTCCACCAAGTAGTATTATGAGTCAGTTGATTATATAGGTTGAATACTATGCAATCCTGATTTGTATTCATTGTCAGATTGTACAATAAAATTAGGTGTGCATAAGCCTCCACCAAGTAGTTTTATGGTTTTTGTATTTGTTGACTGTGATTAAGAAGATCTGTAGATGTTGCAGTACATTGTATTCTGTTTTGAGAATAGCTCAGTGAAATTTATAGGTTTAGTTGATAATTGAAATGAGTCAGGTATCAACACCATTTGTTTGTAGGATGTCACCATTTGTTTGTAGATGGGTGAATCAATTGATTGTATATTGAAGCAGAAGCTCTAATGAGAATCCCAACCAGTAAAGAGAAGCTAATGTTCATAATTTGTTCCCTTTGCCTAGTCAGATTCTAGTTCCTTTTGATTTGAATTCATTGCCAGATTCTAGATTAAAATTAAGTGTGTATACGCCTCCACCAAGTAGTTTTATGTGTTAGTTGAATTATGTAGGTTGAATAGGACTCAATCTTGAGTCATGTTATTATGGCTTTGACATATGACGTAGTATTGAAGAAGTAGCTCTAATTAGACTCAGACATCGTATTTTGGTGTAGAATGTCAGCATTAGTGAACTAAAGATTGTATTCTGTCTTGAGAAGCAGTTTCTGCAATTTAGATGAAAACCAAAGGGAAGGTAGTATTTGTAATGCAATTTCTTCCTGTTTTCGTATAACACCGTATATCTATATTACAACCTAAGTCTCCAACATTATTAATACCCAACCATACACAAGAAATCACAAAAAATATAGCTTTTATCATTTCATTTCACATATATTATAACCTTTCTGTTTGTTCATTATTGTTTTGTGACACTGTCACTTCATATCTAGTTACTAAAGAAAAAAAATGAAAGCCCTTACATCACATTGTCATCATTAACATTCGAAAAACATAAAACTAGAACCTAAATCCAAAACATAAACTCCATAAAACATATTTCCCCTGCATTTTCTCCTTTGATGATTTTCACACTTCCAAAATCCAAAAAACAAAACAAAACCCACAATTTCATTAACTAAATAATACCTGAGAAAAATGAGCATCAAACACCAACAAGATTCCTTTGTATTTTCACGAAGAAGCTCTCTTACCCTGATTTTGCAAATTCAAAAGCTTTCCCATTAAAATCTTATGGATGTTCTAGACCCTCTTCATTTCGATTCTTCTTTGTACTTTGATGATAGATATTTCTACAAAATACTAAGTTGTATTACCATTTGCAAACTTAATATCATCATTTCCATTAGAGAAAAACTCAAAAAATCCACTATCTCTTTACAGAAGAATTGAAAATTCGAGAAGTCTTACCCATTGTTGTCTATCACTCGGAATCGGTATCGAAATCAAAAAAATATTTTTTTTTTCGATTCCGGTTCCAGATCTGTGTCAGAGTCAGTCACTACATTGAGTATGAACTGATTTTCTAAATCAGTTCATGTTAGGTATGCCTGATACTCTTCCTCAATATCATTTTCTTTCGTTGCATCCTTGAAAATCGCATCTCCACTTTGTGCACCTCTTCTAACCCTCTTCATGTCTCTTCTCAACTCCTTCACTGCTCTTTTCCTAGCCATCTTATTCCTCACCAACAAAAACTTATGCGGGTAATCAACATCTTTTGCTTTCTTGCTCCGCTCTTTCATCTTTGCCCCTTTTTCCTGTTGCATTATTTCATGCATTTCCTCCATAGTTCATCCAATGACTCTTTTTATGTCATCCTATTTTTCTACAATTCTACTTCTTTCTCCTCTTCTCCCATCTTCTCAGTCTGCAATTTTGCTTCTTTCTTCAACAAAATCCTCTTATCTCTCTCTATTTCCTCCAAATCCATTTGCTTCACTGCTTGTTTCATCATGTAGATATGAATATATTTTTTCATTTTTTTTCATCTCCTTCTCTTGCTCAAGTTCTTCATATGTCATTGGTGCCTTGCCTTTTGATTGTTTGGAACCACTACCTTTTTTCGGATTTGTTGGTGCCATTGATATCTCTCTGATTTTTTTTTTGAAGTTTTCTTTCTTCTTTTGGTTTTGAATTAAGATTAATTGGAAGTTTATGGGTTTCTCATCCTTTAATAGAGTGGTTACATTAACCATAAATGTCTCTTTATGACACATGGTTAAACGTCAAGTCCCTTGGCAGACCACGCCTCTTCAATTTTAGCCGAATTTTTTTGGCGCTTGGTTAACTGCTAATCCTCTGGAAAACCACGCCTGTTCAACTCAGCCGCCATTTTTTCTAAAACATCACCACTCCTCGATAATCCCCTCCATAATTATCCCTCACACACATCATATATATCCAAAATATAACATATATAAAAAGATATCTCTACAATATCTCCACAAGATTCTGTGGAAGATCTTCTACTAATATAGCCTAAATTAAAAAGAGGTAAGTTAGAGGCTCGAACTAAAACTTTATCCTCTTGGTTCAGCACATGTTATTAGTCAACAATACGATTACTACCCAACGGCTTGATTAAGTTTTTAAGATTTCTAGCTGTTGGGTTTTTCATCTATATATATATAGATCATTCTCCTCTCAACAAATACAACTCTTTACTTCTCAAATTGTTCCTTAATTCTCAAATTGTTTTTCAACAAATACACCTCTTTATTCATAATCTAAAAACTCCAAAACATGGCTTCTAATTTTACCGCTAGAGAAGATGTTGCTATAGCTCACGCATGGTCGACGACCACACAATATGATCAAGAACTAAGGATTAACTTATCTCAACCCTCGGATTATTTCTGGAACCGTGTCTTCACAATTTTTATCGCGTTAGATGGGAATCAAAATGGAAGATCATTCCAACGCATCAGGAAAAGATTTAAATTACTCCATAGTCAATGTGAGGATTTTAGCTCGGTTGTGGTGGAAACCAAGTTGATGTATCCTAGTGTCGACAGTGAAGAAAATACATCTTCACTAAATGCATCTCAACTATACTATGAAATTTCTCTTGTTCGATATAAGCAAATCTATGGCCAAAAATTCAGGAATCAAGAATTCTATAATGTTTTGATGCAAAGAGACTTGTATTTCGATATTTAACTATTCTGTGTAATTTATCTACTTTAGATCCTTTTCCTCATCTACTTGCAATTTTGATGTTTTGGCATAATTATTTTGATTGGTTGATTAGTTAACAGATGGGCCCATTACCCTCATATTTAGGATCTCGATCCTTGTTACATAACTCCCCAAATTGAATTAATGGTGGAGATTATAAGGTCACATGCACACTCGTTAGAGAGTGTGCAAAAAATCGGACTCAAATATTCTGGTCTACCTATGAACCACAAAAATCTACCAAGGTGAAAAAATTAGAAGAGAAAAAAGATAATTGGTCGGGAACAGCTGAGAGCCTGAGAAATAACTCCTTTCATTTGTCATTTCATCTCCATCCATTTCTAATTCCGTCGATTTGAGCTTCAGAAAACTTCATCAAGAACTATAATCAGTAATTACATCGATTTGAGCATCAGAAAACTAAATCAAGAACTATAATCAGTTATTATTACTTATGTGAAACATCGATTTAAAACTTGATTTAGATTTAATCGATCTCTCATAAAAGTATTAGTTGACGCTGATTCATAATTTCGTAAACGAAAATCTGGATTATCTTCATCTAAGGTATGTCATTCATTCATTTTTCTTGCAAATCGATTTTTTTTCAACATTTGGGGGTTTAATGATTTGACAAATTAGAGGTTAAAAACTATTGATTGTGAATGATGCAATTTCTGATGGTGATTATAAATATCTCTATCTTTCAGATGAATATATGTGGTTGTAGATGTTAGGTTTATCTGTATCTAATGTTGTTGTGAATTATATCTTGTTATGAAAATATTTTGGTTATTATGAACATATAAATGGCATGTTATATGCCTTGACCAACTAGTTTTATGTGTCAGTTGATTATATAGGTTGAATACTATGCAATCCAGATCTGTATTCAGTTTCAGATTGTACGGTAAAATTAGTTGTGCATAAGCCTCCACCAAATAGTGCATGTGTCAATTATGTGCAAGTCGAATACGAGGCAACCAACGCAAGCCAATTTTTGTCAGTCATGTATTTGACAGAAGATATAAAGCTTGTTATTCTTTTTGAACTCTTATTGTGTATTGGAGTGTTATTCTTTTGTCAATTTGCTCCCTTCGACAGATTGTAGATTAAAACTAGGTGTGTATATGCCACTCTACTTGGTAGTGTTTATTGTGAATTGGAAAGAATAACGAACGAAAGATGCAATTTCAAACGTAGATATGCAAACCCAGATAATTGCAGGGAAAAATATTAATAATTACTAAAATGACTTGTTCCAATTCTTTGTTTTGTGTGGTTTTCAACTAACCCTATAACTTTGAAAACCCATATCTCTGAGTGAAATAAGATTATCGGTATCTCATCTTTAACCTCATTCAGATTATAAGAAATTATATAAATTTGTAAACAAAATCATCATGCTCAAAATGAAAATCAATTTCAAAATAACCATATCAAAAGTAATTTGTTGGCTAATGATCATACACCAGCCTTAATTTTACAAATCAAAAAATAAAAACCATACTTAACATTTGTTTTGTTCAAATAGATGTTGTTTGTAAAAAAAAAAGGTTATTGCTACCTCTCTCCAAGAAAAAAAAATGATTATTTCCTAGGCTGATCCCTCTGATATGGGTGCTCACTACGTGTTATACGCATAGAAAACTCAGCATGCCTCTTGGTATTTCGTCTGGGAGGAATAGAAGGCTAGCCTTGACCCTGTCGAGGAGATTGCGTGGTGGTATCATTCTCTCCCCCTCTTTGTGTGTTTGATGCAGATGCAAGTGTAGGTGTAGGTGAAGGCATTGGGTGAACAACACCAGGAGTATTTCTCTCACCATAACCACCCTCAATAATTGCAGCAACCCTTCCTATGGTAGAACAAACCCAATTGAGCATAGGATAGTGTTGGATCCCTATATTCATATTGTTTGTTTAATAAAAACGTTTTTTATATATAAACAATATAAACATCACGATCTTTACACTACATGCGTTTTTCATGAATTAAAACATATATAAAAATATGTAAACATATAAGCAATTAATATTTTACATGAATTAAAAAGGTTTATGAGAATACCTCAGCGGAAGCAAT